>CM038671.1:657782162-657996086 GCA_021605145.1 Aegilops bicornis | reverse complement strand
GCACAACCGGGGGCCCCTCCGGGGTCAGTACAAAAGTACTATATTCTTTCCACTTACTTTCATTGGCTAGCTGCCTTTTGTAGCACGCGTACTCTGATCCTCTTCTACGAATCTACAACTCTCTTTACTGAGCGAGACTTCATCTATATCCCTCAAAGTGGATTTGGATTCCCATTTCTTCTTTGAATGACAGCTTCAACTAGGCTCCACCTTAGAGAGGGTTTTCGGTTTGAATCAAGATAGGGTCAGGGGCGCGTCGGGCAGATTCCCACGCGTTACGCACCCGTTCGCCACTTTGTTCTCAACTATTCCGATTCCAGCAAATAGAGGCCATTAGGTCAAAGCCGTAGCGCGCGCTGCTTACCCCTACGTTCCCAATTGTTTGGCTAGGTGGTAAAGGGAGCACCTCTGCGATTGTTATTGCTGGGTCATCCGGATGTGTACCTCAGACTGGGTGAAGCCGAAAGCTAGCGTTCTTAAGGGAATATTCGGTCGGTGGATGAAAAATGTTGTTTGCACTCACTATATTGTGAAGCCCCAGAAGCTATACACACTGTTATTTTAAAGTCACAATTCGGACATGTCTACTAATGCATGCACACCCAGGGAAAGGAACCCTTAACGGAACTATTCTCCCTAGAAGATGTTTCTTACAATCTCAATGTAATATAACATAACTAGCCGGATACAACTTGTCTGTTCAAGCAACTATGACCCCTACCTCGGCCTATTCGGCCGTGACGGTATTCGGAAACACTCCGCACCCTCGGGTCCGGAGGCTGAAGCGAAAAGGTCTGCCATGACAAATGATATACAATTCAGCTAGAATTCAACATGGTGAGGAAAGTACATAGTCATTTGGACTCAAACACTTCCTCCTCTATGCCATCCAACAGGCAGGCTAACTTACAATCCTGTTGGGAATATTTGGCGGCCACCTCTACTTGGTCATATACTAAACTAGCGGGAATTTCTTCCCCATTTGGCCCTAGCGGTCCAAACCGGGCCATGTGATTCGGATTCAACTTGGTATATCATGTTTTCACCATGGCCCAAGCTTCTCGCGCACCCTCTTGGCAGGCCGATATCTTCCACAATCGGATACGCCGTCGCGCTCCCTTGAACAGCTCCACAAGCTCCTCCATACTTCCTGGAGGGGAGGCGGATGGCCATAAGGCCTCGGCAACACTCCGCATGGCCAGCCGAGCAAGCTCGTGCACTTGCGACAGTCTTTGCAACATATCACCTGATGATCCGGACGCCTCCTCTTCAGGACGGCCCCTCAATATACCTACAAATATAGCTATATCAGTTCCATCAATCTCCGAACTACCTAAAAACAAAAAAAGGAGAAAAAGTTCGGAAACATACTGAATATGCCACCCCACGGTTTCTTGTTCTCCTTCACGGAGTCGGCTAGCTGGGCCCGGACATCTTTCAACTCTTCACCCAACGAAGTGTTGGAATCCTGTAGCTTGTTTTTCTCGTCCCTGACGCGGGTCAACACATGCTTGCGTGCAGCATGTTGCCTCTTTGCCTCTTGTTCTCCCTCTTGGGCGACCTTCAACTTCTTCTCAAGTTGACCAGGCGACCCTATTATACGACCAGCGATAGTATCAGCACAGTTGTTATACAATTATTGATTCCTTGATGGAGGGGAACGTTACCAGTGGACAACTTCTTGAAGTCTTCCGATTCGTGATAGCAAGATTTAGCTGCGCCCAAACCTTTATTCCAGCTCTTGGGTTAGCAGTTTGTTCTTCTATGTCATAACCTGGTGACACAATGGTCCTTAAATCAGTTGTTCCACCTGCTTTCAGTCCCGGGGCTACTAGCATATGGCTATCCTACTCGGACAAAGAAAACTTACTCGCACATCTGTCAAATGTTGCTTTGTGGATCTACTTAGCCCATTTCGAGCAGCTCGGATGTACGCATCGGCCGAGCTGAAGGCATTGAATGCCTCTTCCGAGAACTCCGGGTCTCGTAAAATAGCCCTACAACGCCGATGATTCATGGCGCTCTCCACTTCCGAGTTGGTTACGGACATATTCTCCGAACCCTCGGCCGAAGGACAGTCCGGCACCGCTCCTATATCGGCCCCCACCTCTCCAACGGGGTCTAAATCCCGGGTGCGGGGAGTACGGCCGGCTGGACCCTCGGGCTTAGCGGTGAACCATTTTTGTGATACCAAACAGACGTATAAGGTACAGCTGGATGTGGCTACTAGAGTATACCTTCAAATCCTTACCTCTTTAACGAGGGACCGGTTGTGTCTTCACTGACCTTCCTTTTGGAAGCCTTGCTCGACGCCGGAGCTGCTCTCTTTGGAGTCGTCCCTGGAATAGCATGGCTCGCCAAACGCCTCCCCTGTGAAGCACGAGACAGTGCGATGGGTGAGGCGGTGCGAGGAAGCTCTGACGAATGAAATTTTTTCTTGATGACTTACGTGGGAAGCAGGAAGAAGGCCAGGGTAATCGGTGATAATGGCCACTTTCGTGCCATCGTAGCTCGCCTGGTAAAACACCTCTTCTGCGAGTACCACGAATATATCCGGATCTTCTTCGAACCCAGGATCCAGCTCCCGTTGTGGTTCTCAAGCTGTGGGGCGGGGCTGTGAAACCCCTCGGTGATTTTTCGCCAATGCTGTTATAAGCGGATTATAAGTTTATTAAAGGTAACCTGGGAGGCAGGACAAGTAGAGCAGAAGGATTGGGGCTTACCCAGCTGGGAGGATTGTACATAGAATATCCATCTCTGCGATTGATGCGGACAAATTCCTCTTCCTCCCCTTTGAACAGCTCGGCCAGTATCTTGGCTAGAGCGGTAGGGGTGTCCGGACCTTTCCGACCACAGCAGGAGGCCTCGTCCTCCCCGTTGTAGTGCCACATCGGGAGCCCTCTATATTGAAGCGGCTGAACCCCTCGCACTAGAGAGATCGCCACTACCTCAACTATTGTTAATCTAGACTGAGCGAGCGTCTTTATCTTGCCCAGGAGCTGATGAAACTCCGTACTGTCATCCTCTTCAAGGCTCCGGGGACGCCAACTATGGCGTTTCTTTAGCGGGACACTTGCGAATTCAGGGAGAACCTTTCGAACAGGGTCAGGAAGCGCAACGTCCTCAGTATAAAACCACTCGGAAGGCCATTCCTTGGCTGCCCTCCTTGGTGTGCCGGACAGGTATCCGGTATCAGCGATGCGCCACACTTTGGCTCCGCCCACTTCAAATATTGATCCCTCGTGTTTGCGCGGGACAAGACAGAACAATTTTCTCCACAAGTCGAAATGGGCCTCAACACCCAGAAATAACTCGCATAGAGCAACGTAATCTATGATGTGCAGGATGGAGGCAGGAGTGAAGTTGTGCAGCTGGAGGCCAAAATATTCCAGAAGACCCCGGAGGAATGGATGGACAGGAAACCCGACGCCCCTTAGCAGGTAGGGGACGAAGCATAGTCACTCTCCCTCGGATGGATTAGGGAAGTCCTCCTCCTGAGTCACGCCGTTGAAGGAGGCCGACCCTGCTCGGACAGGGACCAGATCCGCAGGAGGAAGGAATCCCTGGGTTTGTAGCTCTGCTAGTTGACTATGAGTCATGGAGCACTTCTCCCACTCGCTTCTCTTTGGGCTGGAACGGGAGGATGAGCTGGGGATGCTAGCCATGATGGAATGGTTTCTCCTGGCAGTCTCCGGGGATTTCCTCGGCGCAGTGTCGCCTGGATCTGAGACCCAGTGTCTTTAAATAGGCGCTCTACCTTGCGTGGATGGGGTGTTATCCATAAAAATACCCTGACTCTCCGCACTTGCTCGACACGTGGAAGGCAAAGTTATTGGCGCACAGAAGCCAAGGGGAGCGATATGGGGTCATCGGCCGAATATATTACTTGGAGAAGGAACCCGCCTTACAACGCCGAAGACAATATGTGCACCGAACACCTCACCGTTGAAAGCCTGGTTCGGGGGCTACTGAGGGAGTCCTGGACTAAGGGGTCCTCGGGCGTCCGGCCTGTTATCCGTGGGCCGGACTGATGGGCTGTGAAGATATGAAGGTCAAGATCGCACTGCAGTGTCCGGATTGGACTCTACTTGGCATGGAAGGCAAGCTTGGCAACCGATCGTAGATTCCCTTTGATGTAACCGACCCCATGTAACCCTAGATCTCTCCGGTGTCGATATAAACCGGAGAGCATAGTCCGGATGGAGACAGACACATTACCATAGTCATAGGCTAGACTTCTAGGGTTTAGCAACAACGATCTCGTGGTAGATCAACTCTTGTAATACTCATATTCATCAAGATCAATCAAGTAGGAAGTAGGGTATTACCTCCATAGAGAGGGCCCGAACCTGGGTAAACATCGTGTCCCCCGCCTCCTGTTACCATCGAACCTAGACGCACAGTTCGGGACCCCCTACCCGAGATCCGCCGGTTCTGACACCGACACTCCTCTTCCCTTATTCATGTAAATCTTACGTGTCTGCTTGCACGGTATTCATCCCATAGAAGACACCAGTTGACCGCTTCTTCTTGATAGATGTTCCTAGTAACTCGCGATGCGCAAGGTTTCTCCTAATATACTATTTCACCTTAGCTAGAGGTCCGTCGCCCCCCTGAATTTCAATTCCTGGTCAGTTGATTCCCAATTAACGGAAGCATTCCCCGGCGTAACAGGCGCTAGTCCGCCTATTACACCGGGGAAGCAGCGCCTCGGTGTTTATCTTAGGGGCGTGTGGGGCCTAGAGCTACTGGCGCCTGATCTGGAGGTCGGCCGGGATTAAAGGGATGGCCTGGGGGCGCTGCCAAGCACGGCGGTGGTGTGAGGTCGAGGGGAGGGCGGGGCGGCGGAGGCAGGGGTCTGGGCCGGTGGTCGCTGGCGGTTCGAGAAAGATCGTCAATAGTGACTGGCGGGAGGTAGACGAAGGCCATCTGCCCGTTCCTTATAGATCGGATGGTTCATTAAAAAATTGACTGGCCTATTTATTTTCAATCGACTGTTATCTTGATATGACCACATGTGGTGGTGTGCTGGAGGAGTAACTGCATTTCCTGTGCTCATATATTACAAAATCATACGGAGTAGAATCTAATTTTGTTTGCCATGCAATGTTGTAGAGCTATCATATGTCTCCTGTCATTTATTTTTCGGCCACCTGCTATCTGCTACTTTTACAGTGCACTAGTCCTGCACACACTTCACCCATACTCTCACTATTGTGTTTTTATGCAAGGGTATTTCAGACCCTGCCTTGACAGAAGCAGAAAAGAATCGAGAGAAGTCGCTCCAGCGTGGTACGCGGCTAGCCCAAAAATGTTTCAAGGCTTTAAAGGGTGTAGTGTCAGCAGATGGATACGAGGAACGTATCTCTGGAGTTGATGATCTCGCTCGCCGTGAACCACCATCTCAGGCGCTTGCTTAACTTCATGGTGTCATATGTGGTTGCATGTTGCATATAGTGTCTAGCTTGTATTTGAAAGGCCGAAGTCGGTCTTTATCAAGATAAGGAAAGTTATTTTTTACATGAACCACCATCCCGGGAGCACCAGAAGACAAATAGCTAGTCGTAATCGGGCCGAGCCAAAGGACAAGCCCAAAGATGTATATGCATCACACGAAGCCAACTAAAAAGCCACGATGGTGGCGAAGTAGCCCGCCTCCCACCAGGCTCTCAAGTCCTAGATGATCATGCTCACCACTCCAGCCGATTGTCTAGCTTATATTGCTTCCAATTTGGTTAAATTGCATCTGCTTAGCTTACACACTATACCTTTGAATATGACACACCTTCCTGTTTTTGGTACATACTAGTACATCTGTCTATTAACCATGTTGTTACATCAAACTAATGTTATTGTCTATCCATCATCAATCACTTATGATGAGGCAACAGGCCGATGGACTACTGTGATAAAAGATCCTCATTTAAAGAATGCAATCGGCCTCCCACATGATTCTCAAGAAACAACAATGCTAGATGAAGATAGTGAATGTAGCTCTATAGTTGATTACCGCATTTCCCTACACTAGCATCGCAGTGCTTGCTCTAACTTGGCGTGATATGTGGTTGCATGTTGCATATGGTGTCTAGATTGTAATTCTTCTAATCTGGTTAAATTGCATGTGCTATTCTGCTTAGTTTATACATTATACCTGTTAATGTGACATGCCTTCCTATTTTTAGTACATAGTACATCTGTCTATTAAGCCTGTCCTCACATAAAACTATTGTTTTTTTGTATCTCGCATAAATCAATATGACGAGACACCTTTAGTATATGCAGTGTGATATGAGTTGCATCTTTGATATGATTTATAGCATGCGCTGCTTCTAATTTGTTGAAATGCCATTTATGATGGGACACTTTTAGCTTGGCAGAGTCATATTGATTGCATCTTTCACGTGGTGTCTAGCTTGCATTGCTTCTTATTTGTTGAAATGGTTTCTGCTTAGTTTACACAAACAGTTGTGAATATGCCATGCCGTCCTGTTTTTCGTACTATTCCATCCTGGAATCATGTGTTTGCCTTACATTAAAGTAGTGATTGTTAGTATCATGCACGAATGAGTTCTGAAGAGTGAATTTTATTGCTTTTTCTTGTCGGTTTTACTTGAAAATTCAAAATCAATAAAGCGGAAGGAAGTTAGCAAGGCAGCGGATGAATGTGCTCCTTCCAAACGAAGGGCCTCTACAGATTCTACTCCTCCATCCCCCCAAGATGATTTCCAAGACAACACATGCATAGACACTCAACGTAGCTGTGTTGGTGATGAGCACGTCTCCCCTAGTGCACCATCACAGGTGCTCCCTCTAACTTGGCACTGTTATATGTGGTTGCATGTTATGTATGATGTATAGCTTGTATTATTTCTAATTTTGTTGAATTTCATCTGCTTACTTTACACATTATACTTGTGACTAAGACACGTGTTCCTGTTTCTAGAACATACAATATCTGTCTATCACACCATGTTCTTACATCAAAGTACATTTGTTCTGAAGAACTAATTCGTTTTTCTTGTCGGCTTGACTTAACATGGCACGGAGAAAGAGGAAGCAAGACAGAACGACAGGGAAAGGGAACCGGAACAATCCTGCAGATTCTGCCGGTACTGATGGTGCAATAGAAGGTCAAAGTCCAGCGAAAAATTGTACCGACAGGGTATCCCGTGCTACACGAGCTGCAGAACAAGCAAAATAGAAACAAATAGCTGCCACCAAACAAGCAGAGACAACCCTAGTTGTTGCAACACCTTCCACAGTACCACCAGCTGCACGATTTACTCGTTGGTCAACTCAGCTAGCAGCACGTTCTCAAGCTTGATACGTCTCCAACATATCTATAATTTTTTATTGCTCCATGCTATATTATCTATTGTTTTGGACTATATTGGGCTTTATTTTCCACTTTTATATTATTTTTGGGACTAACCTATTAACCGGAGGCCCAGCCTGTAATTGTTGTTTTTGCCTATTTCAAGTGTTTCAAGAAATGTAATATCAAACGGAGTCCAAACGGAATGAAACCTTCGGGAACATGATTTTCTCATCGATCGCACCAGGAGACTTGGACCCTCGGTCAAGAAAGCCCGAGGCGGTCACGAGGTGGAGGGCGCCCTGTATGCGCGCTCTACCTCGTGGGCCCCTCGGAGCTCCACCGACGTACTTCTTCCTCCTATATATACCTACGTACCCCCAACAGATCAGATACAGAGCCAAAAACCTAATTCCACCACCGCAATTTCCTGTATCCACGAGATCCCATCTTGGGGCCTGTTCCGGAGCTCCGTCGGAAGGGGAATCCACCATGGAGGGCTTCTACATCATCATCATAGCCTCTCCGATGAAGTGTGAGTAGTTTACTTCAGACCTTCGGGTCCATAGTTAGTAGCTAGATGGCTTCTTCTCTCTTTTTGGATCTCAATACAATGTTCTCCCCTCTCTCGTGGAGATCTATTCGATGTAATTTTCTTTTTGCGGTGCGTTTGTTGAGGCCGATGAATTGTGGGTTTATGATCAAGATTATCTATGAGCAATATTTGAATCTTTTCTGAATTCTTTTATGTATGATTGAGTTATCTTTGCAAGTCTCTTGAATTATCCGCTTGGTTTGGCCAACTAGATTGGTAGTTCTTGCAATGGGAGAAGTGCTTAGCTTTGGGTTCAATCTTGCGGTGTCCTTACCTAGTGATGTAAAGGGTTGCAAGGCACGTCTTGTATTGTTGCCATCGAGGATAACAAGATGGGGTATTTATTATATTGCATGAATTTATTCCTCTACATCATGTCATCTTGCTTAAGGCGTTACTGCTTTCATTAACTTAATACTCTAGATGCATGCCGGATAGCGGTCGATAAGTGGAGTAATAGTAGTAGATGCAGCAGAGCCGGTCTACTTGTCTCGGACGTGATGCCTATATACATGATCATACCTAGATACTCTCATAACTATGCTCAATTCTGTAAATTGCTCAACAGTAATTCGTTCACCCACCGTAAAATACTTATGCTCTTGAGAGAAGCCACTAGTGAAATCTATGGCCCCTGGGTCTATTCTCATCATATTAATCTTCTTACGCTTTATTATTGCTTTGCTTTTTTACTTTTCCTTTTATTTTACCTTGCATCTATATACCAAAAATACAAAAAATATTATCTATCATCTCTATCATATCTCACTCTCGTAAGTGACCGTGAAGAGATTGACAACCCCTATTCGCGTTGGTTGCGAGGAGCTATTTGTTATGTGTAGGTACGAGGGAATTGCGCGTGGCCTCCTACTGGATTGATACCTTGGTTTTCAAAAACTGAGGGAAATACTTACACTACTCTGTTGCATCATCCTCTCCTCTTCGGGGAAAACCAACGCAAGCTCAAGACATAGCAAGAAGGATTTCTAGCGCTGTTGCTGGGGAGTCTACGCAAAAGTCAACATACGAAGTACCCATCACAATCCCTTATCTCTCGCATTACATTATTTGCCATTTGCCTCTCGTTTTCCTCTCCCCCACTTCACCCTTGCCGTTTTATTAGCCCTCTCTTTTCCGTTTGCCTTTTCTCGTTCGCTTGTTCGCTCGTGTGTTGGATTCCTTGCTTGTCACTATGGCTCAAGATAATACCAAATTGTGTGACTTTACCAATACCAACAATAATGATTTCCTTAGCACTCCGATTGCTCCTCTTGCCAATACTGGATCTTGTGAAATCAATGCTGCTTTATTGAATCTTGTTATGAAAGATCAATTCTTCCTAGTGAAGATGTCGCTACTCATCTAAATAGCTTCGTAGATTTGTGTGATATTCAAAAGAAGAAAGATGTTGACAATGATGTTGTTAAATTGAAGCTATTTCCTTTTTCGCTTAGAGATCGTGCTAAAGCTTGGTTTTCGTCTTTGCCTAAAAATAGTATTGATTCATGGAACAAGTGCAAAGATGCTTTTATCTCTAAGTATTTTCCTCTCGCTAAAATCATCTCTCTTAGGAATGATATTATGAATTTTAAGCAACTTGATCATGAACATGTTGCACAAGCTTGGGAGAGAATGAAATTAATGATACGTAATTGCCCTACTCATGGTTTAAATTTGTGGATGATTATACAAAATTTCTATGCCGGATTGAATTTTGCTTCTAGAAATCTTTTAGATTCGGCCGCGGGAGGCACTTTTATGGAAATCACTTTAGAATATGCTACTAAACTCCTAGATAATATTATGGTTAATTATTCTCAATGGCACACTGAAAGATCAACTAATAAAAAAGTGCATGCGATAGAAGAAATCAATGTTTTGAGTGGAAAGATGGATGAACTTATGAAATTATTTGCTACTAAGAGTGTTTCTTCCGATCCTAATGATATACCTTTGTCTACTTTGATTGAGAATAATAATGAATCTATGGATGTGAATTTTGTTGGTAGGAATAATTTTGGTAACAACGCATATAGAGGGAATTTTAATCCTAGGCCATATCCTAGTAATCCTTCTAATAATTATGGAAATTCCTACAACAACTCTTATGGAAATTTTAATAAGATGCCCTCAGAATTTTAGAATAGTGTTAAAGAGTTTATGAATTCACAAAAGAATTTTAATGCTTTGCTTGAAGAGAAATTACTTAAAGTTGACGAATTGGCTAGGAACGTTGATAGAATTTCTCTTGATGTTGATTCTTTAAAGCTTAGATCTATTCCTCCTAAGCATGATATCAATGAGTCTCTCAAAGCCATGAGAATTTCCATTGATGAGTGCAAGGAAAGAACCGCTAAGATGCGTGCTATGAAAGATGCCTTTATTAAAGCGTGTTCTTCCGATTCCCATGAAAATAAAGATGAAGATCTAAAAGCTATTGATGTGTCCCCTATCAAATCTTTGTTTTGCAATATGAATCTTGATAATGATAAGATTGAATATGAGTCACCTTTACCTAGAAGGCGTTCTAAAAATTCGGAGTTTTTAGATAATGATGCTAAAATTGATAAAAGTGGGATTGAAGAAAGTAGAACCCTAGATGTTGCTAAACCCACTATTTTGGATTTCAAGGAATTTAACTATGAAAGTTGCTCTTTAATTGATTGTATTTCCTTGTTGCAATCCGTGCTAAATTCTCCACATGCCTATAGTCAAAATAAAGCTTTTACCAAACATATCGTTGATGCCTTAATGCAATCTTATGAGGAAAAACTTGAGTTGGAAGTCTCTATCCCTAGAAAACTTTATGATGAGTGGGAACCAACTATTAAAATTAAGATTAAGGATCATGAATTTTATGCTTTATGTGATTTGGGTGCTAGTGTTTCCACTATTCCCAAAACTTTGTGTGATTTGCTAGATTTCCGTGATTTTGATGATTGCTCTCTAAACTTGCACCTTGCGGATTCCACTATTAAGAAACCTATGGGAAGAATTAATGATGTTCTTATTGTTGCAAATAGGAATTATGTGCCCGTAGATTTTATCGTTCTTAATATAAATTTCAATCCTTCATGTCCTATTATTCTTGGTAGACCTTTCCTTAGAACGATTGGTGCAATCATTGATATGAAGGAAGGGAATATTAGATTACAATTTCCATTAAAGAAAGGCATGGAACACTTCCCTAGAAAGAAAATAAAATTACCATATGAATCTATCATGAGAGCCACTTGTGGATTGCCTATCAAAGATGGCAATACCTAGATCTATCCTTGCTTTTATGCCTAGCTAGGGGCGTTAAACGATAGCGCTTGTTGGGAGGCAACCCAATTTTATTTTGTGTTTTTTGTTTTTGCTTATGTTTAGGAATAAATAATCCATCTAGCCTCTGTTTGGATGTGGTTTTATGTTTTAATTAGTGTTTGTGCCAAGTTAAACCTATTGGATCTTCTTGGATGATAGTTATTTGATCTTGCTGTAATTTCCAGAAACTTTGCGCTTAGTGCCCGAATTGTTAAACATCACCAGGACGTGATAAAATACTGATTCCAATTGATGCTGATCAATAAACAAATTTTACAGGTCGTCTAATTTTGGTAGAATTTTTTGGGTTCCAGAAGTTTGCGTTAGTAACAGATTACTACAGACTGTTCTGTTTTTGACAGATTCTGTTTTGCGTGTGTTGTTTGCTTATTTTGATGAATCTATGGCTAGTAAAATATTTTATAATCCATAGAGAAGTTGGAATACAGTAGGTTTAACACCAATATAAATAAAGAATGAGTTCATTACAGTACCTTAAAGTAGTCTTTTGTTTTCTTTCTCTAACGGAGCTCACGAGATTTCTATTGAGTTTTGTGTTGTGAATTTTCAAGTTTTGGGTGAATTCTTTTTGATGGATTATGGAAAAAGGAGTGGCAAGAGCCTAAGCTTGGGGATGCCCATGGCACCCTCAAGATAATCCAAGGACACCAAAAAGTCAAAGCTTGGGGATGCCCCGGAAGGCATCCCCTCTTTCGTCCACTTCCATCGGTAATTTACTTGGAGCTATATTTTTATTCACCACATGATATGTGTTTTGCTTGGAGCGTCTTGTATTATTTGTGTCTTTGCTTGTTAGTTTACCACAATCATCCTTGCAGTACACACCTTTTGAGAGAGCCATATATGAATTGGAATTTGATAGAATACTCTATTTGCTTCACTTATATCTTTTGAGCGTGATAATTTTTGCTCATAGTACTTCACTTATATCTTTTGAGCGTGATAATTTTTGCTCTAGTGCTTCACTTATATCTTTTAGATCACGGTGGTGGATTTGTTTTAAAGAAACTATTGATCTCTCATTCTTCACTTAGATTATTTTGAGAGTCGTTAATAGCATGGTAATTTGCTTAATATTAATATACTTGGTGTTCAACATATGTGAAACTTTCTTTTGAGTGCGTTGAATACTAAGATAAGTTTGATGCTTGATAATTGTTTTGAGATACAGAGGTGATAATATCAAAGTCGTGCTAGTTGGGTGATTATGAATTTGAGAAATACTTGTGTTGAAGTTTGCAAGTCCCGTAGCATGCACGTATGGTTAAAGTTGTGTAACAAATTTGAAACATGAAGTGTACCTGGCTTGTGCATCCTTACGAGTGGCGGTCGGGGACGAGCGATGGTCTTTTCCTACCAATCTATCCCCCTAGGAGCATGCGCGTAGTACTTGATTTTTGATGGCTTCTAGATTTTTGCAATAAGTATATGAGTTCTTTTGACTAATGTTGAGTCCATGGATTATACGCACTCTCACCTTTCCTCCTTTGCTAGCCTCTTCGGTACCGTGCATTGCCCTTTCTCACCTTGAGAGTTGGTGCAAACTTCGCTGGTGCATCCAAACCCCGTGATACGATACGCTCTATCACACATAAACCTCCTTATATCTTCCTCAAAACAGACACCATACCTACCTATCATGGCATTTCCATAGCCATTCCGAGATATATTGCCATGCAACTTCCACCATCATCATCATGACATACATTACTTTTGTCATATTGCCATTGCATGATCATGTAGTTGACATCGTATTTGTGGCAAAGCCACCATGCATTATTTTCATACATGTCACTCTTGATTCATTGCACCATCCTTTACACCACGGAGGCATTCATATAGAGTCATATCTTGTTCTAAGTTTCGAGTTGTAATCCCTATGTTGTAATCAATAGAAGTGTGATGATCATCATTATTAGAGCATTGCCCAAATAAATAAAAAATAGAGAAAGGCCAAAAGAAAAAAAAAGAAAAGGCCCAAAATATATATATATATATAAAGGGCAATGCTACTATCTCTTTTTCCACACTTGTGCTTCAAAGTAGCACCTTGTTCTTCATGTAGTGAGTCTTATATGTTGTGCTTCAAAGTAGCACCTTGTTCTTCATGTAGTGAGTCTCATATATTGTGCTTCAAAGTAGCACCATGCTTTTCATATAGTGAACCTCATAAGTTGTCTTTTTCATACTAGTGGGAATTTTTCATTGTAGAACTTGGCTTGTATATTCCAACGATGGGCTTCCTCAAATGTCCTAGGTCTTCATGAGCAAGCAAGTTGGATGCACTCCCACTAGGTTTCTTTTGTTGAGCTTTCATAGCTCTAGTGCATCTGTTGCATGGCAATCCCTACTCCTCATGTTGACATCAATTGATGGGCATCTCCATAGCCCATTGATTAGCCTCGTCAATGTGAGACTTTCTCCTTTTTTGTCTTCTCCACACAATCCCCATCATCATATTCTATTCCACCCATAGTGCTATATCCATGGCTCACGCTCATGTATTGCGTGAAGGTTGAAAAAGCTTGAGATTATTTAAGTATGAAACAATTGCTTGGCTTGTCATCGGGGGTATAGAAGTTGGGAACATCTTTGTGTGACAAAAATGAAGCATAGCCTAACCATATGATTTTGTAGGGATAAAGTTTCTTTCGCCATGTTATTTTGAGAAGACATGATTGCTTTGATTAGTATGCTTGAAGTATTATTATTTTTGTGTCAATATGAACTTTTGTCTTGAATCCTTCGGATCTGAATATTCATATCACAATTAAGAAGATTTACATTGAAATTATGCCAAAGTATCACTCCGCATCAAAAATTCTCTTTTTATCATTTACCTACTCGAGAAAGAGCAGGAATTAAGCTTGGGGATGCCTGATACGTCTCCAACGTATCTATAATTTTTGATTGCTCCATGCTACTTTATCTACTGTTTTGGACTATCTTGGGCTTTATTTTCCACTTTTATATTATTTTTGGGACTAACCTATTAACCGGAGGCCCAGCCCAGAATTGCTGTTTTTTTGCCTATTTCAGTGTTTCGAAGAAAGAGAACATCAAACGGAGTCCAAACGGAATGAAACCTTCAGGAACGTGATTTTCTCACCGAACATGATCCAGGAGACTTGGACGCTACTCCAAGCAGTGCCAGAGGCGGTCACGAGGGTGGAGGGCGCCCCCTGGGCGCGCCCCCTACCTGTTGGGCCCCCTGACGCTCCACCGACGTACTCCTTCCTCCTATATATACCTACGTATCCCCAAACGATCAGAACAGGAGCCAAAAACCTAATTCCACCGCCGCAACCTTCTGTATCCACGAGATCCCATCTTGGGGCCTGTTCCGGAGCTCCGCCGGAGGGGGCATCCACCATGGAGGGCTTCTACATCAATACCATGGCCCCTCCGATGAAGTGTGAGTGGTTTACTTCAGACCTTCGGGTCCATAGTTAGTAGCTAGATGGCTTCTTCTCTCTTTTTAGATCTCAATACAATGTTCTCCCACTCTCTCGTGGAGATCTATTCGATGTAATCTTCTTTTTGTGGTGTGTTTGTTGAGACCGATGAATTGTGGGTTTATGATCCAGCTTATCTATGGAAAATATTTGATTCTTCTCTGAATTCTTTTATGTATGATTGAGTTATCTTTGCAAGTCTCTTCGAATTATCCGCTTGGTTTGGCCACCTAGATTGGTAGTTCTTGCAATGGGCGAAGTGCTTAGCTTTGGGTTCAATCTTATGTGTCCTTACCAAAGGATGTAAAGGGTTGCAAGGCACGTATTGTATTGTTGCCATCGAGGATAACAAGATGGGGTTTTTATCATATTGCACGAATTTATCCCTCTACATCATGTCATCTTGCTTAAGGCGTTACTCTGTTTTTAACTTAATACTCTAGATGCATGCTGGATAGCGGTCGATGAGTGGAGTAATAGTAGTAGTTGCAGAATCGTTTTGATCTACTTGTCTCGGACGTGATGCCTATATACATGATCATTGCCTAGATATAGTCATAACTATGCTCAATTCTGTCAATTGCTCAACAGTAATTTGTTCACCCACAGTAGAAAATCTATGCTCTTGAGAGAAGCCACTAGTGAAACCTATGGCCCCCGGGTCTATTCTCATCATATCAATCTCTATCACTTTATTTACTTGCTTTGTTTTTACTTTTCACTTTGCATCTATCTATCAAAAATACCAAAAATATTATTTATCATCTCTATCAGATCTCACCCTCGTAAGTGACCGTGAAGGGATTGACAACCCCTAAGCGGGTTGGTTGCGAGTAGCTATCGTTTTGTGTAGGTATGAGGGACTTGTGCGTGGTCTCCCCCGGATTGATACCTTGGTTCTCAAAAACTGAGGGAAATACTTACGCTACTTTGCTGCATCATCCTCTCCTCTTCGCGGAAATCCAACGCAGTGCTCAAGAGGTAGCACAAGGCAGACGAGGCCTTCCAAGACCTCAAGCGCATGCTCTCCACCGCACCAGTCCTGGACGCGCCGACCGATAAGGAGCCGCGACCTCGCGGGCGGTCAGCACGGTGCTGGTGGTCGAGCGACCAGAGAAGGGCAAGATCCAAGCCGTCCAGCGCCCAGTCTACTACCTGAGCGAGGTGCTCTCCATCTCCAAGCAGAACTACCCGCACTACCAGAAGATGTGTTACGGCGTGTACTTCGCCGCCAAGAAGCTGAAGCAGTATTTCCAAGAGCACGTCGTCACCGTGGTCAAGACGGGCGCCTATCGGAGAAATCATCGGTGCCGGATGCCTCGCCGGTCACCAAGTGGGCGATCCGGCTAGCCGGCCACACCATCCTCTACGAGCCCGCACCACGATCAAGTCTCAAGCCCTGGCCGACTTCCTCGTCGACTGGACCGAGACCCAGTACTTGCCGCCGCCCCCCGACTCGACGCATTGGCACAAGCATTTCGACGGATCCAAGATGCTACTTGGCCTGGGGGCCGGCATCGTACTATCGTCCCCGAAGGGAGACCGGCTCCGCTACGCGCTCCAGATCCACTTCGCCGCATCCTACAACGTCGCCGAGTACGAAGCCCTTGTGCACGGCCTCCGGCTTGCCAAGGAACTTCGGCATCCGGCGCATCCGCTACGGCGACTCGGACCTGGTGGTGCAGCAGTGCTCCGGCGAATGGGACGCCCGCGACTCCAACATGGCAAGCTACCGCTTCCTCGTCCAGAAGCTGTCCGGATCCTTCGAGGGCTGCGAGTTCCTCCATGTCCCGTGCACGGAGAACGTAGCAGCCGACACGCTCGCCAAGATCGCCTCGTCCCGACAAGCCATCCCGTCCGGCGTCTCCCTCGAGCACCTGTGCAAGCCGTCCGTCAAGCCATCGCTGAATTCCGAGTCCATTCACGTTCCAGACGACCCGGCCGCACCTCAAGCCGGCCCGGGGATTGCTGAATCCGGCCCGGGGGCTGCTGAACCCGGCCCGGGGGCTGCTCAGCTTGACCCGGCCACCATCGCTCTAGACCCGGCCGTCGCCATCCCCAACCCGGGGGCTGCCCAACCCGGCTCGGGGGCTGCCGACTCGGAACCCACCATGGTGGCCATCTTCGCTGTAGTTACGGCTCCATCTTGGGCCCTCCCAATATCAGAATTCTTGGAGAACGGGGTTCTCCCCATGGACGAGACTGAAGCTCGGCAAGTGCAACACTGGGCGTCCGCCTACAACATCATCAACAACGAGCTCGTCAAACGCAGCTCCACCGGCGTGTTCCAGCGCTGCATCGAGCAGGAACAGGGCATCGACATCCTCCTCGACATACATCGTAGGCGAAAAGTGCACCACGCCGCGTCGCGATCCCTGGTGGCCAAGGCGTTCCGCCACGGTTTCTACTGGCCCACGACCCTCCAAGATGCCGAGTCGCTCGTCCTCAAGTGTGAGGGATGCCGGCGCTTCAGCAAACGCAGCCACCAGCCAGCATCAGCACTCCGCACCATACTGATCGCTTGGCCATTCGCAGTCTGGGGACTCAACATGGTGGGACCCTTCAAAACCGCTCGAGGCGGTATGACGCACCTGCTGGTGGCAGTAGACAAATTCACCAAGTGGATCGAGGCAAGACCAATCAAGAAACTGGACGGACCAACAACCGTCCGGTTCATCAAGGACATAGCGGTGCGCTACGGCATGCCGAACAACATCATCACGGACAACGGCACCAACTTCGCCAAGGGCGCGCTCGAGCAATACTGCTCTGTCTCCGGCATCCGCCTCGACCTGGCCTCCGTTGCACATCCACAGTCCAACGGGCAGGTCGAGCAGGCCAACGGATTCATCATGTCCGACGTCAAGCCACGACTCGTCGAGCCACTCATCCGCTCATCCGGCAGCTGACTTGACGAGTTGCGGGCCGTTCTCTGGAGTCACCGCACCACACCGAATCGGTCGACCGGGTTCACCCTGTTCTTCCTCGTCTACGCAGCCGAAGCCATCGTCCTGGCCGACGTCGAGTTCGACTCACCGCGAGTCGTGATGTACACCGAAGCCGAAGCCAGAGAAGCCTGCGAAGATGGCATCGACCTGCTCGAAGAAGCACGCCTCCTGGCGCTCAGTCGTTCGGCCATCTACCAGCAAGGCCTTAGGCACTACCACAGCAAGAAGATCAAGCCCCTCGCGTTCCGCGAGGGCGACCTCGTCCTCCGACCCGTCCAAGAGCAAACAGGCCAGCACAAGCTGTCCCCTCCATTGGAGGGCCCATTCATCATGAGCAGGGCCTTGCGCGACCGCAACGCCTACTACCTCATCGATGCACGCAAGTCAAGGAAGCACAAGAAGGACACCGCGGGCGAAGAAACGACCCGGCCGTGGAACGCGGAACTCCTCCGCCTGTTTTACAGTTAGCCGCACGAGTGTAGGTATCATCACCTTTTGTAAACGCATGAAACTATGGGGTTCCTGAACGAGACTCAGGGGCTGCCTTTTGTCGACCAATTTATTGTGTCCCTATTTCCCTGCATCACTATGCCACTGAACCCGGACACCGGTCCGACTCGCTCAACCCGAGGGCTCGGGGGCTGGCCGGCTCGGTCGCCACCCCGCCGCCTTACTTGGTGATTCCTGATACAGTTAGGATGCCGCGGTCCCCCACTTCACCCTAAAGCGATAGATCCAGCTTTGGCTGTCGGCTGGCAAGCACAACGGGCCAGAGCTCCTTTACGCTTCATACACTAAGTCAAAGGCTGCCGGGTCGATCAACCCGGCCCGCCGCTCATCAAATAAACAGCCGCCTGACCGTTGCCGCCATCCGGCCACGGATTGCCGCCAGCCGGCCCAGTGGGTGTTTCGCTCGCCCTCAACATTTCGAAGGGCCCAAGTCCTGCGCACTCCTCTCAAAGAATCGAACTCCTTGTCACGGACCGGAGCCTCGGCCGTCTGACTCGCGGGAGGGGGGGGGGAGGTTTGAGAAAGGAAAAACGCATGAAATCGGTCCAAAAAACGGAAGGCAAGAGAGAAAACACTCACGACATTTGCACACAAATATTTAAGAAAAGGGCCCACGGCCCGAATTCATTACACACTAAAAACCCCCAGTGGGTGGGTGGACCTGCTACTTAACAAATTTTACATAGAATGTCTCAGGCATCTCCAGCGCCGCGTCGCGACGTCGACGGCTCTCCCCTGGCGGCCTCCGGGTCCAGCGAGGCGCCGGTGTCCTCCTCGGCACCCCCATCGCGGTAGACGCCCGTCTCCTCCGAGCTCCCCTCTGGATCATGGAGAAGCAAGCCATAGTCATCGCCGTCCACGACCCTGCTGCATTCCGTCCGCTCCGGGTGGAACTCGTCGTGGAAGGCGGACTCGGCGATGTAGATGGCCCGGGAGGCAATCCAGCCGGCTTGCTCCTGCAAGAGCTGCTCCGAGCCGGCCCATTGGCCCATCAACGTGTCCAGCTACAGGTCCAGATGCCAAGACAGCGCGAACCGGAGCGCCATCTCAGCACCGGCACGAGCGGCGGAGACGCGCCACTCGTGAAGCCGGTCCGGCCCCATCTCCAACCAACGCGCCAGGCGCGTGAAGCTGCTCGGCTCGACGGAGTCCGGCCAAAGGGCCGACGTCATCGCGGTGCCGGCCTGGGACAGCCGCCCCATCTGCGTTCCAAAGACCCGCAAGCGGGCCTCAGCGGCGGCGATGATCTCCGGGAAGGTCCACGCCACCCGCGGATCCGTCCTGGACCCAACGACTCCAGTAGGGTCGCGTTGATAGCGGACGGCTTCCTCTGCCAGCCGCTGCGTCTCTGGGAAGGCCCCTGCCACAGAAGGAGAAGCATATCAAAAGAAGAGCAACAAGGAAGAAAGGCCAGATCCCGACCCGGCAAAATGCAAGAAAAAACACTTACTGGAGAAGGACTCTTCCAGGTGCTGCGCTTCGAGCAACGTACCACGCCGCTCCCGTTCAATGGCGTGGTCGTGCTCCTGGAGCACTTTCTCCAGATCGGCCGCCTTGGCAAGGGACGCCTTCAGCTCGGCGTCCTTGTCGTCGGCCGCCTCGTGGCGACGGGCCTCGTCCTGACGGGCTCCCTCAGTTGTGGTGACCTGCCCCAGCAGGCGGTCCACCTCGGCCTGGAGCCGGCCCTTGTCGTCGGCCACCGGCGCCATCGTCCGCCTCCACCAGGGCTTGCTGCGCCTCCACCACCTTGGCGGCTTCCGCCTTGAGGAGCTCCACCTCGGCCTCGAGGCGGCTCTTGGGACCTGCCAGCTGCTCATGCAGCCGGTTGGCCTCGTCGAGAGACCGCCGGGCCGCGGCCGCCTCCGCCCTCGCCTACGCCGCCTTGACGCCAATACGACTAGTATCGGAAACGAGCCGGTCATAGTGATGACCGGCCCGGAGCAGCCGAGTCCGCCAGGACAGCACCTTGGCTGCGAAAAAGAAGAGTTCAGCAAATAAACAAGCAAGACTTAAGATTTGGCCCAACTGTTACACAGTTGGCCCGAATCTCGGGGGCTACACCCAGTGGGTGCGCTAGCGCGCCCCCACTAGAAAAGAGCACAAGAATACCTGCGGCCATGCGAAGCTCCTCCTCCTTGGAGGCGAGCTGCTCCTTGAGCTCTCGGTGCTTACCCAGGAGACGGTTGTAGGCGGCGACCCGGAAGGCGTCGAGATGCTGAACAAGGCAGAAGTCAGAACAAGGCCAACACTCTAAAGATTTGACCCAACTACTACGTAGTTGGCCCGAACCTCGGGGGCTACACCCAGTGGAGGGCCGCCGCCCCCACAAAGAAGAAATTACAAGAAAGGAAAGGCTTACGAGCAGCGCTCGGTGTCGCGTGCTTCCACCTCGGCGTGGGCGAAGGCCTCGAGCAGTCCGTCCACAAGAAAGCGGCGGCTAACGGCGTCAGACCGCCTCCTCCCGGGTTCAGGCCCGAAGACCACGGGCGCCCGCTTCCACGCTGCCGGGCTGACACGGCGGCTGGTGCCCCCGGGCACCAAAGCGTGCTCCCGGCCGCTCTCGACAAGCCACCACCTCCTCCGCCCCTCCGGCGCCGTCGGCGACCGGACGCTGGGCGCCCTGCGTCGCCGCCTCCGGTCCCGGACGGCGGCTTCTTCGCGCCACCGGCCCAGCTGCCAGGGTGGCCTCCGGCACCGCGGCCCGCGGTGCCTCCTCCAACACCGGCGGCGCCTCTGGCACCACCGCCCGCAGCGCCTCTTCCAAGACGGCGCCGCCTCCACCGCCATCATCCTCCGCTCGCTCGACTACGTCGACGCATGGCAGGGTATCGTCATCCACCTCCACGACCTCCCGGTCGAGCATCACCACCTCAGCCCGGCCTCCACGGCCGCGCTCCATCACCGATGACGGCTCAAAGACCGTCGCCGCCACCACCGTGCCCTCCGGCATCTCGCGCCAGGCCGGCTCTGTGCCGGCTCGCGCCCATGCCGCCGCCACGTCGGTCCAAGCCCGAACCGACGCCGCCTCCAGCTCCGCCTCGGCCCTGTTCCTGTCCCGCCAGGCCAAGCCTTTGGCGTCGTTCGGGTCTAGGCCGAGGTCCGAGTCGGCCCTTCCCTCCACCTCGGCCTGGTCGGCGAGGTCGGACCGGCTCCTGCGGAATGCGGCCCCTTCGGCGGCCGCGGCTTCCGCCGCCGCCCTCGCTAGCGCGATTGGCGACCTGAAGAAGAAGACAGAATGAGCAAAAAAGAGAAACAAGGCTAGCTCAACAATCAGGATGCATACGAGAGATGAAGCTTACCCCGACAAGATCGGGACCGGGGTTGGCCTCCCGTGCCCGGCGCCGCGCTTCCTCTTGGCCGGCCTCCCGGCCCCGGCCGGGTCCACCGTGCGCCGGGGCCGGGGAGTCGCGGCGCTGTTTTTTCCCATGCGGGCGGCTCGGCGCCGCCCCGCGCGAAGACCCGGCTCCGCCCGCGTCGCCGCCTCCCTCGCCCAACACCGCTGCACCAACAACTGGCGTCAGCATCACCCGTTCCGTGCCGCGGTCAGCAATTCAAGACACATGAAGAAAAACACAAGACTTACCCGTGCGAGCCCAGCACCGGCGCCGGCTTCGGCCTCCTTCTCCCCGCCATGGGCCGCGGGCTCCTCTGGCGCCACCGGCGCCACCTGCGATGGATCCTGGGCTTAAGGATGCCGGATCGCGTTCAGAAGCACCTCCCGCGTCGTGTCAGGACGGATGAGAAGGTGTGCAGCAGCAAAGTAAGACGACCAGACACTCACCTGCGGCGCTGGTTCGACTTCATTGTCTGGCGCCTTGCCGAACCGCCAGCCCTCCCAAGGTTGGCCTTGAGATGTCGTTCACGCCGCTGATCGCTTCCATGGGCCACCGTCGACCCCATGCGGTTGGGGTCTTGAAGGCCGACCATTCTCCGATGAGGCAGGAGCGCCTCTGCAGCGGAAGGACCCGGCGCATGATGAATGCATCGATGAGGTCGGTGCCGGTGAGCCCCTCCTGCGTCCTCATCACCGTCACCCGTTCGCAGAGATTGACGATCTCCTGTGACGGGCGCCTGGGCGAGTAGCCCCAGTTTGCCTTCGCCCACGGCGGCGCATGGCGAAGGCCGGAATATTGATGCGGTCCGCACCAAGGTTGCGGACGTAGAAGAAGGAGTTCTGCCATTTCTTGGCAGAATCCTCCAGCGGGATCTTGGGGAAGTCCGCCCCCGACCGCTTCGAGATGACAGCGGCACCGCAGTCGGCGAACTCTTCGGCTGACGAGCCCTGCTGCTTCAGGGAGAAGAAGCGTGCCCAGAGGTCGATCGTGGGCTCGACCCCCAGGTACCCCTCACAGAAGGCGACGAAGCCGGAGAGCTGAACGATGGCGCCGGCGCCAAGATGATGCGGCTGGAGCCCGAAGAACTCCAGGAATGTGCGGAAGAAGGCACTCGCCGGCAGCCCGAACCCGCGCTCGAAGTGCGTGAGGAAGACCATGCGCTCCTGCTCCTCGGGCCGAGGCCTCTGCTCGCCGCGCGGCAGACGGACGCTGACGTCCGTCTCCCGCGGCAGGCGCCGCGACGCCCGAAGTTGGGTGATGTCCTCGGTAGTGACATTCGAACCCATCCAGGAGCCCGACGGTAGTGCCATGGACGAAAGAAGGGGAAGGAGAAAGAATATGGACGACGGAGAAGTTCTGCTTGGAGCAGCAGGCGCCGCAGTGCGTCGGTTGCAAGGAGCGGAGCAAGACCAAGGGGACAGGAGGGCGCAAGCGAGAATGATGTCCGCCGCCCCCCTGACCCCCGATTTATAACCCTTGGTTTGAACGTGGGGAAGTGGGATCATCTGCACGCGCCTTTTCCACTACCCCGCAATAAGTGTGCACGTACACGCGTAGTAACTGCTCGGGGAAGAGCAACCGGCCCCCGGACGCCGCAATAAATCCACGCAGGCCAAGGGCGCGGCGGCGGGACCCGTCGCCCGATCCGTCCGCAGCGCGTGGCCTGTCAGGCCCCTCCGACTTCCGGGCACCACGTGGCGCCAGCGCGAAGCCCGAGGGATTGCCCCAAGATTCGACGAACTCCTCGGTTCCCGCCACAGCTGGGATGCCGCGATCCGGTTTCCAAGAAAACCGGCACACAGTGGGTGTTGCCGGACCCGGCGCTCGCAGAATCCGCCTTGCTTAAGGGGGAAACTGCGAAGGCCCACTCATCCAAAGACAGCGGACCTTCACAGCTTCGGGGACTACTGTCGGGGGGATGAACCCCGGGCAGGCAACGGCACCCGGATCCTCTTCAAAAACTACGGGGCTGGCACCGCCCCTCAAACCGGCACGCGCTTGGCCGGGTCGCTTGACCCGGCCAAGCCCCGCAACCCGGCCAGACTCTTCGACCCGGCAAGACGCGTCGACTCGGCCTCAACAACCAGCGCAAGACAGCCGAACCCGGCGTCACCAAAGCTTCCTCAACAAGCCAGCTCCAGTCGTGGCGTGCTCCGCAATCCGGCCATGGGTCAGCTCCCGTCCCATCCAGGCCGTATGATGGGACAAGTCTTCAATCAACAATGACCGAGGCAACAGTGCCCCGCCCATGCCTCTGGTCAGCCGAAGCGTGGCAACAGTGTCCCTCACCTACCACGGCACTGGGGCGGCGTGGCTACAGTGCCCCCGCCCTCACCGCTGACGACAGCAAGCGGCGACCTGACGGAGAGCCACTGTACACGACTCGACTCGGCCACGCCCTGACAATCGACAAGACGGCGCACAGTCCCCCTAGGCACGTGGGGCCCGCACCTAGGGGAACCCGGCGAACCACAAGCCCTCAGCGGGACCCAGCCCGGGTCTCCGGACACCAACAATCCAGACCCACCGACCTGTAACATTACCATTGTACCCCTGGGGAGTTGGTCTATAAAAAACCCCAGGAGCCCACGATCATAGAGGCATGTAAGGTAACAAGAGAATGACAAGTAAGCATCGGACTAGCCACCGAAACAGCAACACCAGAGAGAAGGAGCAACCCAAGCCTTGGCCAGCTTCCTTCCTCCTCCATACAGCTTCAGGAGCAACATTGTACTATCGAACATCCAACTACACTCGGCAGGACTAGGGGTGTTATCTCTACGAAGAGCCCCGAACCTGGGTATGTCCGGCGTCCCGCGCCCGCTCATGCCAACCTCGCCTCTGGAGCCCACCAGCGCCCTCGAGCCTCCTCCTCTCTTTAGCCATCCCTTGGCATCTGCCGTGCGCCCACCACGAAAGAGGAGGGGGAGGATGAAGGATAAAACAAAGCTTTTTCTCATGTGGCACATCACTCTTTTTTCGGTTAGATAGATCAGTTTAATAAGACCGCGTGGCTCAAAAAGATACTCCCTCCGTCTCATAATATAAGAGTGTTTTTCACACTACACTAGTGTAAAAACGCTCATATATTATGGGACGGAGGGAGTAGTTTGGATTCAACCTTGTAGGCAAAAAATCAAGGGGCAATAAATGAACATATTACACATCAAACATGCCTATTTTCAAGTCCCCTCTAAATGTAAAAATGGAGAAATATGTATTGCTTTGTCTAATGTCACCCTAAACCATGTCCGGACATGTTGGCCTTTAAAGTTAAATCATTTTCCTTTTTTGAAGTGCATCGAGGTCCCCTAATTGTGGTTGGTTAATGGCATGACAATAAAGGGTGCTTTTGACCAAAAAGTACCCTTCTTCTCACGAGCTGGTATGCACTCTTGTGAACAGTAAAATAAAAAAAATGATTTTTTATGTAACAAACATTGAAGAATTCTGAACATGCTTGCAAATTTTCGTTAAGAAACAACATTCCAAAATTCCTCCGAAAAGAAATTGAGGCTCCAAAAAGTTTGTTTCCTGGAGCATCAATTTTGTTTTTGTACGGAAGCATTTTGGAATATTTTTTCTTCATGAAAATTTGCACGCACGTTGAAAATTCGTCAATGTTTGTCCCCAATTTTTTTTAAAAGATTGTTTACATTTTTTTTCCACAAGGCTGCATATGAGCTCGCGAGCAGAAAATTCATCCAACATTTGACATCATGTCCCTCCCAAAGATAGGTGTGCGTCTCCTACACAAGTAGACGTTACTTGGAAGCATTTGGACCGTGGTGGACGAGCCAAGAAGTCTGTAAAGGGTGAAGGTTGCCTACTTCACCGGAGTGTTGAACATGAACTTTGTATGCAAGCTAAAAGAGTAAAAGGAGGGCCTTTGTGGTCGGAGACAGTTGCGGCTTAGGTCTTGGTGTTCAAACATCCTCCAAAAAACATAGGATTACGCTAACAATTTGAACTTTGGGAGAACTACACCGAATCGTCTTTGAGTTTGCGGTTCCTTACTTATTGCAATTCCCTTTTCGCAAAGTTAATTCATTAGAACTGCCTGCTAAGTTATTGTATGTAACGATGTAGCTAAAACCTGCTTTAAGATTGTTGATTTTGTCTAAGATAATTGAAAGTGAATCTTGTATCGACCATCGATTGCCTATTCACCAAAGGATTATTTGGTGGTGAATTTCCACAAATGACATCCCTGTCAACTTCTCTCCCAAAATGTTAGCGGCATGGAGAGCTACACAAATTTGGACGGAACTTATAGCACAAAAAGCTTCAAAGAAGCAAATAAATCTGAATATAGATATGTTTCCGATCCAATTATAATCGATGGCGTAGTAGCCATTGTGATATAAATGTGGCTTCTACTATTCTATTGGTTTTGTTTTTGTCGTTGGTTGGGCAACTTTGTAGCTGTGATGCCACTCTGCACTAAGGACTGCTAGTCAACAACGACACTTCACGGTATTGTGAATATATAGGTACTGTTGTGTGAACACTCATTGCCAATGAAGCTCATCGAGTGGCGGTTGTAAACCGAAGGAATGAGTTTGTCAAGAAGAAGGCAAAAATATGGGGGGGGGGGGGGGGGAATTTTATGAGGTCTCACATTTAGGTGAGATCATGAGATCAACCCAAAAATTCATATTTAGACATTTTAAAAAATATATTAAATTATTTGACAATATTCATGTGAGGTATGTCTACAACTCCGGAAAAAATTAGCTCAAAACTCGATGTAATTTAGAAATTCAAAAGGAACAAATTTGAATGTGAATGGTGGCAGCTGTGAATGAATAGTACCTTGACACTATTTACGTCTGATTTTGTCTTTTTTGTTTCTATTAATGTAAGTCGAATTAGGAGTGGATTTTCTGTGAGGTTGTACATCAAATATTGATGTGTGTCTACAAAAAAATTGAGAATGTTTGAACATGTATCTTTTTTTCAAAAAAGTCGATCTCATTGATCTCACCTAATGCAAGATCTGACACAAGTCTCCCCCAAAAGATATTCATCTCTTCCCTAGTGGCAAAAGGTAAATCAATGAACATTGTTTCAAGTGATCTCTATAACTTAGTTTTCCCAAATCGAAGCATATTGATCCCTCTGTAACACAAAAGCATGACGTTTTGGATATGTCTTTGTTTGAACTTTAAAATTTTGAGCACATATATCATTCAATTATCTCTATTAGGAAATTGAAAACCATATGTATAAATTTATCTTGAAAAGCATCTCTACAACATTTAGAGCATCTCCAATAGATGGTCCAAATGTAAAAATAACTAACTTTTGGACCGTCTGAGGCAAAAAACACAGTTCCAACAGACGGTCCATATGTAAAAAAATTGGACCGTGGCCTCCTCGTGATGTAAAATAAAATACCTCGCGGTGCAAATTTACATTACGAGGTGCATCTGGTCCAAAATCAGCCCTCGCCCGCGAACGCCCAACCTCATTTCCTTTCTTGCCGCCCGCGACCTCCCGCCCGTTCGCCGCCGCCCGCCGCCACCCCGCCGCCTCCACACCTCGCCGCGCCCATCGGATCCGGCGCCGCCTCGCGCTTCGCTTCTGCTGCGGCCGCCGTCCTTCGCCTCACCACCACGCAGCCCGCCTCCCACCTCGCGTGGCAGCGCCATGGTCGTGTACTGTCGCGAGCTCACACCGCTTCAGCGCCGCCTTCGCCCGGCTCGCGCAGCACGCACGGCGTGCCCTCTGCGCTCCAGCCGCTCCCAGGCTGCAGCTGCTGCGTACTACCGCTGCTTGCTGCTGACGCTCGCCGCCCCCGCTACCTCCCGCTCATCGCCGCTGCACCCTGCGTCGCCTGCAGCTCACTCTTGGCGCCGTGGCTCTGCTCCACCCGCGCTGCCGCACCCGGTGCTACTCCCCCTTGCCTGCCCGTTGCTACGGCCGCGCTACTGCTAGCTTTACTGATATTACACTGACTAGCCCTCTAAACAGCCCCTAAACAGTGTCTAAAGATTTGTTAACACAAGAGAAAATAATCTGAGTAGAAAGTATATATGACAAACTCCATTTTATCCCACTAGACCAAATCCTTTCGATGCATGGATTAAATATGAAAATCGCAAAGTGGTATGTTCTGTTAAAACTGGTGAATTTTCAGACTTGGCAAAATTTCAGGAATTTCAGAAATTTTACATCTTCATTTTAGACCATCTATTGGAGTTGCTCTTTTGGACCATCAATTTGGACCATCTGTTGAAGTTGAGCTTTTTTCGGAGCTCCAAAACGTACTTTTTGGCGGTCCAAATTTTACATCTCCGATTTTGGACCGCCAAATTTTGAACCATCTATTGAAGATGCTCTTAGCTTGTTTGGTTTGAACACATATACTCAATAGAAATTAGCGGTCAAAATTACATTTTAAAGACCGTGTCGATGTGTATTGCTACATCATATTTTTGTGATACAAAGGTGGAATAGTAGTTTGAAGTTGAGCCCGTCATGACGCGAGCTTGTTCACGTCTAAGATAATATTAGTTGGTTTCGCAACCCGATAGTGTGCCTCAAACGTAAAGTACAACATTGGTTGTGAGACCTCAACAAACCGTAGATTCAGGCTCGGAATGAGAGTTCCAGCAAGTGGCTCGAGCTTCATTATGTTTGGCAAGCGACGAGACGCAGCCAAAGGCGGGTTTTGAAAATCCTCTATCCGGTGGTACAACGCAGCACCGTCCATTTTGGTGGCCGCCGAGTGAACGAACCAAAAACACACGATCCGAAGCTACTCTGTCGCGCACGCGTCACCAGATTGGTCCCATGTCTGTGACAGCTCAGTGAACGACCAGCACTAGCCTCGCGCCGGAACCGGACGTGACACCCCCGCGGCGTCCCCGTCTTCTTCCCCGCGCGTGTACGGGACACGAGACTACGAGAGCGCCGCGCAACTGGCCACTCCTTCCCGTGCGTTTCGTGGATCGCACAGTGTCTCGGCGCCGCGGCTGTCACGTCACCCCCAAAAGGCGTCTGAGATTTTTTTAACAAAGTATAAGAGCATCTACAACCAAACGCCCCAAACTCGTCTCAAACACCCGAATGGACCTTCACCCCTCGTATCAAGCCCAAATATGGGGGCGGATATGAGGCGCCTGGGCGCGTCCGTCACGTCAGACCCAACCCACGCTGGCCCGCCCGCCCTCGCGTATATTACTCTTCATCCACTCACCGGATCAAACCCTAGTCGTTTCACTTCACTCCCCTTTGCCACCCAAACTCACCTTGGCAATCTCCGCCCGTCTCTGGCATGGTGGGCAGCGGACCTGACTCCGACCAGTCCAGATCCGTTGACTGGGGCGTCATCCCGTGCAGGTTGGAGGAGGCAATGGTCGTCTGTATTTACTTCGTCGCTCTCGAGAGGACAACGCTCGGCCGACGGCAGGATCTGTCCGACGTGACACCATAGCGTCAGCTGAACGGGCGCTCGCATCCTCTGGGCTGGATCATCACGGTCCCGACAGTCTTCAAATCTCTCCTTCCCGACCGGGCGGAGTATGAGTCCCACCGGGAGCGGAGTGCCCGCCGTGGGAAGGAGAGGATAAGGGCGCCGAGGCCCGAGTCGTTGCAGACATGGCGGCGACACGGGCGACCACAGAGGAGGAAGCCATCCACGCTCGCATTGTGAAAAAGCGACAGCGGAGGAACACACGCGCTCCCGCCTCGAGAACAGAATCGGGTTGTCTGTGCCATGGCCAGACTGCCACCGAAGAAGGAGAAGAAGGACAGCTCCGGCGACGAGCAGATCCGGCTCGATCCCTACTGCGTCTTCGACCAGTACTTCCGCGACAAGGACGGCAAGGGCGCCGGGAAGGGCAAGGGCAGCCGTGGATAATCTTCTCTATCATAGCTAAACATGCCAAATTTTGATAGTCCGATGGCATGTTTAGTGATGTAGTAGCCGGACGATGTGTGTCATGCATCGACGTAGTTGCATGAGTTTGTATGAATTTGAGGATGGTAATTGAGGTGTCCGGCTGTGAGAATACAAATTTGAGACTTGACTGGTCAGTGCCCGCGGACGCGTCCGCGGGCGTTTGAGAGGTCGAATTTGCCCATCGTGGCTATAGATGCTCTAATCACATACACGCACAAACACTCATCCATATGAAAGGCGCCAAAGTCTCGTCACCTGGACCCCCGATCCCCGAGCCGCTCCCGCGAGCGTCCTCGGGGGAAACACTAGCGCGCCGCCCCTCGTCCTCCCTCGTCGATCTCTCCCCCCGCCGCCGCCGCACAGCGCCGCCGGGCAAAGTCCGACCGGCGTTGGTGGCGGCGGGGATCTTGCCCCTCTCCTCGTGGTTGGCGTCCGTGCGCGGCCAGGCGCGGCGAGACGGCGGCTAGGCGAGGCCCAGCATGCGGCGGAGGGCGTCTTTGGTGGCGGCGCCCTGCGGCGCACGGCAGCTTGGGGCCCCTTCGACGCGCGGCGGCTGCGGCTACTCTGGCGGCAACGCGAGTTATCCCAGCGGCGGCTTGGCGGTGTGGCGCGGCGGAGCTCCGGCGATGACTCGGCTACGGCGGGCTAGAGGGCTAGGCACCGTCCAGTGGTGCTGCCTCCGCGGCGGCTGCGGCTTGGGGCCCTTGACCCCGATCCGATCTGGATCTGGTGTGCTTGGGTCTGGGCCAAGGCGGCTGGCGAGGCGTGGTGTTCGTCGAGGCTTGTCGGCCTCTAGGCACCATGGGGGTACCGGCGGCGACGCGTGCCCGGCGTGGTGACACTGGTGGACGTGGTGGTCATCTTCTCCAGAGATGGCCGACCAGAGGCTTGGTGATCGGATCTCGAGATCCATCATCTTGTCCCAGCTGCGAGTAGGGGAGACATGGTTGCCGGTGAAAACTGAGCCGACGGCAGGCGATGGTGGCGTTCTCGCCGTTACCTTGATGGAGGCATCGTCGTGTAACTTCATCGACCCACTCGTGCCGCTCCGGGAAACCCTAGGATCCGGTGTTCCAGATCGGACGATGGCGGCACCGCAGTGTCGCTTCTCTCTTGGGAGCATCATTTGCGGAGCGTCATTTGGAAGTCGAGGCGGGGAGATGGAGCTGCTTCGTATTGCACGGAGCTTCGGTGGTGATGTCAAGTCATGTCTGACCGACAGATGCTACGCTTTGTCATGCCTGGTCGGCAGGTGCTACGCACGACAGATTTTCCAAGGACTTCAAGTTGTGTCGGCTGGTGATACCTGGCAGCATGGCGTTGAGGTGTATCAGTGGCGACCGCGACGTGCTAAGCTGTTTGCGTGCAGGGAGGAGGTGCCATTGGGCGCCGTGGTGGCGTCGACGATTGCTAGACCAAGCAAGGTTTCATCAGTACAATTCTAAAGATGGAGCGGTGTCAGTTGGCGGCCGCGGCCTCTGAGAGCATGCCGGACCAGTGGGTGCCCCAGACCCGGCAAGAGGCTAGGTTGGGGTCTCAGGTCTTAGATGTTAGGCTTGGCTGCGATGTCTGTTTGGTATTAGGCTCAGGCTATCCGTGCCCCTTCATCAACTGGATAGGTATAACGACTGTTTATTGCTTAGACGACGGCTTTAGTCTTACTTTTGTATGACTTTGTAATGTCTTGTGAGAATAATTAATAAAGTGACTGTATGCATTGTCCAGATGCAGATGCCGAGGATCATCCTCCTTTTCTAAAAAAATATATGAACCTTACATGCTGAACCAACACATCTTAAGATTAATTACATAAAAACCTAATGTCTCCCTCTTATTGAACAAACATCGTCATAAAATATAAAATAAATTCAAGAAAATGCAAGTATTAATGCCAAGTGTAAAATTTGAACCTAGACTAATTCTACAACAAAAAGATACTCTCTTCATCCGAATATATTTATCATGAAATAATGTATCTAGATGTATTTTAGTTAAGGGGAAATCTAACGAACAGTCGACTGTTGGTTTGCGTCAGGCACGCACGCTTCGGCAGACGCACGATCCGCAACGAACAATCCACGTTCGACTTCCCGCACTGCATGGATAGCTAGATATTTTTTTTCTATTGGCTGATTGCTAGAGCGAAGGAGCGAATGAAGAAAAATAAAGCAACTGATGGGGATCGAACCCAGGCTGCACAGCCCCAGCACGCTTCCTTTGACCAAGGGGCTACAACATGTTAGTTGTCCAAGTTGGAAATCATAAGAGTGTAACCTTTTTAAACCTCGTAGCATCAAAAATGAAAGTTGCGCTAATTCCTAAAATTTTTGCTGGGAGCTGGAGTCAAACTTCAGACTCAAGAATTGTGACGAGGGACATGAACCAAATGGACTAAGCTGCTTGTTGTGATAAATTGTTGTGTGGTGTAGTACTTGCGTCAATTCCTAAAGCTCGACTGAAAGTTAGCAACAGATCCCTACAACCTGATTGTTGCTCGTTGTGAATCGTGACGACCCCGAGGACCCCATCCGATCGCCTGCACAACCCACGCCTCTCCGAGGCTGGCCCGTTCTCTTTTACTTTTTTCCTCGACGCAGGCCCGTTCCCTCTACTTTTTTCCTCACATGATCACATCCCATCGGCCCATGTTCCTAAATTAAGAGGAAAATTTACCGATCGCATCCTTGCCCACGTTTCAAAAAAAATGATGGCTTCCTGTGCTGGATACGAATCGAACCATGTACCTCAAGTAGTAATTCCTCGACACAAACCACTAGCCCCGCTTCAGACTTGCTGTTTTTTAAACAAGTTTACATGATACTTGTTCTTGGTTAATACGAGTTTGAACATTAAAAATTAGTGGTCAGGTCAATGATTCCCCCACTAATGTGATTCTTTTGGCCTGATTTTTTTTGTCGAAACATCCCCCAATAATGTTGTGTGAATAACATGGTCATTAATGCACCACGGACCTGATAACTTGCACACAAACACCCTGATAACTCACACATCACAGACCTAATAATTTATGTACCCCGGTCCTGATAAATTTGACATTGGGGGGGGGGGGGTGATCAAGTATCCTCCGGTAACTTTCCTGTGAATAGCATGGTAACTCACACATCGGAGACCTGATAACTTATGCACCCCGGTCCTGGTATTTTTGTGAGGGAGGAGTGATGAAGTATACCCCCGATAACTTTTGTGTGAATAGCACAGTAACTCACACCTCGTAGACTTGATAACTAATGCACCCCATTCTTTTGGTAAATTTGGTGACTGGATGGGGGGAGGGTGGTTGATGAAATATACGATTGGTAACTTTTTGTGTGAATAACATGATAACTCACATATCGCAGACCTGATAACTTATTTTGCCCAGTCCTGGTAACCTTGGCGACGATGGTGAGGGGTGGGGAAAGGATGTTGATGCAATATACCTCCGGTAACTTATTTTTGTCAATATCATGATAACTCACACATCATATACCGATAACTTTGGCGCGTCGGGGGTGATCAAGTATCCTCGGTAACATTCGTGTGAATAGCATGGTAACTCACACATTGGAGACCCGATAATTTATGCACCGGTCCTAGTACTTTTCGCGAGGAAGGGGTGATGAAATATACCCCGATAACTATTATATCAATAGCACGGTAACTCACACCTCGTAGACCTGATAACTAATGTACCCCGGTCTTTGGTAAATCTGGTGACTGGGTGGGCGGAGGGTGGTTGATGAAATATGCCCTTGGTAACTTTTTGTGTGAATATCATGATAACTCACACATCGTAGAGTTGGTAACTTATGCTTCTCAGTCCTGATAACTTTGGCGATGGTGGTGAGGAGTGGGGGAGGCTTGTTGACGAAATATACCTCCTTTAACTTTTTTGTCAATATCATGGTAAATCACACATCATAGACCTGATAACTTAGGTATAAACAACGCGGTAACTTTAGACCCTAATAAAAGTTATCGAAACATACCCCAATTACTTATGTGCAAGTAGCACGGTAATGCATGCATCCAGCTGATAACTTAGATATAAATACCACCGTAAATTTGACCCAGGGAAAGAAGTCGTTTAAAACACATCTCCTACCACTTCAGATAAATAACATGTTAATATACATACAACATAACTGATAACTTTACAAGAACTTTTCACCAAAAAGTGATCAAAACATGTCAACATGAGATCTAGTTTTGAAGTTCTCATCGTGATGGATTTTTTTTATGTGAAAACGATTTTTCAATAAAAAACGACAGTTTGAGCAATAAAACATTTTACATCTTTGAAATAGCGAGAATTTACAATGACATCAGGTTTTCTGTGCTCCACTATTTTTGCATATGGAGAGAATGTTGAAGGAGCCACTTTTATGCCCCGGTAATTTTCATGTAAACCTAATGGTAACTGGAGTACCACATAGGTGATAACTCATTTAGCCTAAGTCTGATAACTTTTCATCCGAAAAAAAAGTCATCGAAACATACCAACATGGGATCTAGTTTTGGAGGTCTCGTCATGATTTAATCTTTTATGTGAAAATGGTTTTCAATCGGACCAATGGTTTGAGCTACAAAACATTTTGAAGTTTCAAAATATGGAGAATCTTTGCTAACATCATCTGTTTTGTCTTTTAAGTATGCATGCATGCATAGAATTATTAATCATTGCTAGTTGCATGCGATTTCCTCAGGATTAGCTAGCTAGTAAACTCGCATGCATGTGTGATTATTCGCACTTGTTGCTTCGATCAGGAAGAGAACGAGAGAAGCGGGAGCCATCAAAGGGATCGTGCGGATCTGTTGCTTAACGTCCAGATGACTGGACGTTAGCACAATCCTTTAGTTAATACATTTATTTTTATTATTTTTCAGCAAATATTTCCGAACGAGGGGGCCCACATAAACTACGCCTCAGTTAGAGATGCCTAAGGCCTGTATATAGGCGCGATTTAGTATCACCACATCATCGTGATCTCGCGAACTCGTACGATTATACATAACTTAGAACGAAACCCTTTGAAGCAACTAATGCAATTTCATTTCTACCTGCAAAAGAAAAGAAACTAAGAGCATCTTCAATACTGACCCCTTAAACAGTCTGTATCCGTCCAGACGCAGTTGTTAGGATCCCGCAAGCTATCCAACACCGATCTTATCATGGAGCTGTCTGGATCATAATTTTCTCATAAATCAAAACCAAATATAAGGGTTTTACGGGAGTCCGGACACCAGTCACGTAAGACTCCAACACCCCACGTGCACCCAAAACTAAGGCGGAGTCTACGTTTTTAGCTAGCCAATCTGATTCTACGGCAAAATCCCAATTCTCTTCTTCCATCTCTCCACTCAACTCATGCCCTTTCCGCTCACTCTCTTCTTTCGTCCTGTCGCCGATGCATGGACCCGCAGAAGAACCTACCGAAGACGGTGATGTTGGAGGATCCGTCGATCACGCTCGCTCGAAAGATCAACTACATGGCAAAATCGCCGCCTCAAAGCGAAGACCGCAAAGACAACATCGCTCAAGAAACAGAAGGCCGAGTGAAGGTCATGGCAATGGACATGCAGGTGGCGGGCACAGTGGAGGTCGGAGCACAGGGCATGGGGCCCCGTCATCCATCGACGTCGACGCCTTGATGGCCGAAGCATTACAAGCCTCCATACTACTACACTGTCAAGCAGTTCGGTAGGCAGTCCCTGGCATCCGCCATCGGGCAAGTGCCTTACATCGTCGACGTCAAGGTCGCGCCGCTGCTCTTCTCGAAGTGTTCATCGCCGCAGCTTGTCCAGATGCGGACGTTGGGTGTGGAGTGGCTGGGTGTCCGCACGTTGTTCGCCGGTAAGCCTAAAACGGCCGAGCCGACGTACAACGACGCATATAGAGAGATGTTTGAGATCATCCACAAGGGAGCGCGAGGGAGGAGGTTGCTACGAGGACGGGGAGGTGAATGACTCAGAGCCCACCCAGGCCGGCTCGTACAGTGAGCTAGGATCGCAGTCGGGCTACACCTAGTCCGACACGTACACCCAGCCGGGACACGCAGCCGGACTACACCTAGTCCGGCACGTACACTCAAGCCGGTCACAGACACATTGGAGTAGGATTGGGCCGTCCGAGAGCAAGAGCAGGAGGAGGACAACGACGATGATGATCGAGATGAATTTGTTGCCGATCTAAAGAAGATGGGTAAAGAAGAAAACTTCAACATATTGAAGGACGACTTGTTGTGCAATGCATGATTGACCACTAGCCTCGATCCGATCCATGGCCCTCGGAGCAAAATGGCACAACATTTTACCAACATTCACACTTGGTTTTGTGAAACGCTAGCTATGTAATTGAATGGACTTGAATTTCTAATTTACCTTGCTAATTTAAGGATAGCTTTGAATGATCGGTTCTCACATCAGGGTACCTGGACAGACGCGGGAGCCGGTTTGGGGTCATCGTTGGAGATGGCCAAATGCAGTTCAATGAACGGAGCCGGGCACACGAACTTGAGAAACGGATGTTCAGATCTACTAGCATGCTACAGGAGACAAGCGTCTGAGTGCGTCACGGTGGCCGATAGCACAAGATATCATACTTAAATAGGAAAGCTGACAAGTTGCAATCCTGCCCAATCTGGAAATGAAATGGTGGCTCGATCCATCTTACCCGATTTACCAGCAGGGGCGCAGGCAAAAGCGTGGCTGACACCACCCACGTGACACGTGTACCGTCTAGGCCCTGCTTCCCCAGGTAAATTTGACAAATTTAACCTGTGGACGAAATCAAATCACAGAATTAACTGCCCGTGAAACTATTTCGCGTGGATGACCTTTTTGTGTGACGCCCGACACGAAGGCGCCACACTACACTGTGCAACGCCTTACAGATAGGCGCTACACGCTTGGCCAGAGTTTCACCCCAGACTGCCTAAAAATTGCTAACTCATTGCGCAGAGCCTAAGAGCTAGGCGCTGCACTGTATAGTGTGGCGCTTAGCTCTTAGGCGCTGCACTACAAAATGAAGCAACTACTAGTGCAACGCCTAGCTAGGCGCTACACTGTATAGTGTGGCGCCTAGCTCTCAGGCGCTGCACACTGACTTAGAAATTTTCAAATCACACGGGTGCGACGCTGGCTATGCATGTAGCGCCTATCTGTGAGGCGTTGCACAGTGTAGTGTGGCGCGCCTGTCAAGCGTCACACAAAGGTCACCGTGAAATAGTTTCACGGGCAGTTCATTTTATGATTTGATTTCATTCATAGGTCAAATTTATCAATTTTGCCGCTTCCCCACGCTCCGGCTTTCCCTCCCTCAGAGCATGGTTAATAGTATAGGTAGCCGCTGGCTCTAAGCCAGTGACATGTCATTTACAGCCCATCTTATAGCCGACATGTATAATACTAGTTCAAAAGAGTATACTATTTTTTTTTATTATGTGACCCACCTTTCATTCTCACAAAGTGCCTAGAAGCACGTGCTAGAGCTGGCTCTTCACGCCGCTTACCTTCTCTCTCCTCTTCTCTTTCCTCCAACTAAGCAGAAATGTACTAATTTATTCTTTATAGCCCGCTGACTCAGCTCTATTGTACTTGATCTCAGGTGTACCAGCGCCATCGTGCACCTTCTCTCTCCTCTTCTCTTTCCTCCAACTAAGCAGAAATGTACTAATTCATTCTTTATAGCCCGCTGACTCAGCTTTATTGTACTTGATCTCAGGTGTACCAGCACCATCGTGCATCGAGGACCTCATTCCTATTCATCCATTTGGTTGGCCGGCCGGATAGTAATAATAATAATAAAAGAATTGAAATGCCATGCACGAACGAATTCTTGAAATATCAGTAAATGAGATATGATCGGATCCAAATTTTCTGATAAAATGTCGTAATGTAGCGAAAATAACTTTATTTTGACGTGAAGCAAAAATAACTTGTAATTCTTTTTTGAACACAGTGGAGACGCAAGCGCTCATACATACACGCATACACTCATCCCTGTGAACGCACACACGCACACCCTATGGCCCTACCCTATGAGTACCTTCGAGAGACTGAGTCGACATATCATCTTAGAGATTTACGAAGTCACCGTAGACGTCTCGCTGTCGACGGGAATGTATCCGCCCACTGGAAGCGCATCACTGAAAATCCTGAAATAAATACAGAAATAACGTGAACACCAGGTTTTGAACCTTAATGGGCTAGGATACCACTGTCTCTTTAACCATGCAACCACAGATTTGTTCGCAACAACTTGTAATTCTTGCATACGATCAAACAACCAAACCAACGTAGAAAATAGTCCTTAGGATTCAAATCCTCTTGGACACCTACGAAGATCGTTTAGATCAAAGAGAACCTTAGTCTTCCCCCGCAAAAAAAGAGAGAGGGAGCCCTTCAGAAGCATGGACAAAAAATTATGTGTTCTTCGTCCCTTCATAAACACATGCGGACCTCTTTGCAACATTGAGAATGTACCATCCAAGTAGGGGCGGAGCTTCATTGGGGCTAAACTAGATCGTGGCCCGCCTTATTATATATATATTTTGTTGTTTTGTACCTATACTATATATATAATTTTGTTGTTTTGTATCTAGCAAAATTATAGGATTTTCACGGTTTTCTTTTTACCTTATGTTCCTTTGTAGCGTACTCAGCCCGGTCCACCATAGTGTCCCCTCCTCCACCACCACGAGCTCGCCATCGCCCCAGTCGCCGCCCCGTCCAATCCCCTGGTCGCCGTCGCATTTTCCCTAGCTCCGCCTCTGCCCAAGCTCGTCGCCGTCCCTGGTCGCCGGCCGCCTATGACCAAGTATCATCTCTCTCACGCGCACGACATGGGGCTCAAAAAAGTCAGCATCGCCAGAGCTCCTTCATCTCCTGCTCTACCTTCTCTCTCGTCGACCTTTCTTTGTATTTCAATTGTAGGAAAAAATAGTGGATGCTGATAAGTGGCACTATTCAAGTTGTTGATGAGATCTCTGAATACGTTCTTGACTTCTTAATCTAGTTGTGCATACATATATACATACGTCCAGAAAAGAACATGCCCTGAAGTTTTTTGTTTTGAGGAAAACATGTCCTGAAGTTGTTAAGTGTGATTGTTCAGAGGAGATGATTTTTGTACTAGAAGATGATGTATACTTTTCTGAGAAATTTTGTAGGAAGAAGATATTGCTACACTTTCGTGTGTTCAGATCGTGATTGTGTAGTTTGGGCAATTGACATGATTTTTTTGGTTGATCTGTACTTACCATAATGCTCAAATTTGCTTCATTTTGATACAGTGAACTTCTTCAAGCTTTAATTCGGAGCCGATTGTGAATGAAGATCATCTTGCCTGTAACTTGTTTATTAAACATAGAAGGTGAAATTCAATGAGAACAAAAGGTAGAGAGTACTGAGTAATAACTAAATTGCGCCTTTTCTTTAGCTCGACCCGCTCAGCTTTTTCTTTCAAGCTCCCCCGCTGCATCCAAGCAAAAAGACATTTATTATCAAGTTGACACATCCGGATTTTGATTTCCAACCGAGTTATTAGAAACATCCATGTGCAATTGTTGCGGTGACCGTTCCGTTAGAGAAAGTTTATAATGAAGTTGGAGTCGCTCGATCGAAGGCAAGAGAGGATGACGCCAATAGTGTGTGTGGCCTCCATGAATGTTTTTTATTTAGTGACGTGTCGAGTTTGTGTGGATAGCTAGATGTGCCGTTGATGCCCTCTAGGATGCCATGCTCCATGATGGTCGTTGAACATGTTTCTCAATTTTATTTGATTTTTCTCCAATTAACTAGCCAATATTTTTTCTTCATTAATGAGATCATGAACCACCACAAAGAAACTTTACATTCGCGTATAATTAATAATTCGACGTTCTACTCCGTATCTTCTCACACACACAAATCTATTGACGACCCTTTCATGGAAAATGGTGAGCAAAAGTAACCTCACAAAAGAATGAGGCAAAGAAAGAACTATCGAAGGGGAGCCCCGAAAACAACCGACGCGCCCTTCATTTTCTCCTGCCTTTTGGTCCTCTACCACTGAAATGAATGAAAATAAAAAATATCTCTAGAGCTTCCCAAGAATTGTTCGTCTCGCCCAATTTCTCGGATCCCGTCACTCTCCCCTCTCCGTGACCCCTCCCGTCCATTACAAAAGGAGCCCCCGGCCTCCAGAGTTTACCGTTCCCATTCGGTGCCCGTCCCGAGGCCTTATCGCCACCTCCCCCACACACACCGACTGCTCGTGCTCGTGCTCGACGCAATTCCCCACCCCGCGATGAGTGCGGCGGACAAGGTGAAGCCGGCGGCCAGCCCGGCGTCGGAGGATCCCTCCGCCATCGCCGGCAACATCTCCTACCACGCGCAGTACAGCCCCCACTTCTCGCCGCTCGCCTTCGGCCCCGAGCAGGCCTTCTACGCCACCGCCGAGAGCGTCCGCGACCACCTCCTCCAGGTGCCGTTTGCTTTCTCGCTTTATCGCGCCGCCCGCTCGCGTCCTCCGTCGCCGCCGCGGCGCTGAATGTTGATCTGTGCTTTTGTGTCTGCAGAGATGGAACGACACCTACCTGCATTTCCACAAGACGGACCCCAAGCAGACCTACTACCTCTCCATGGAGTACCTGCAGGGCCGCGCGCTCACCAACGCCGTCGGCAACCTCGCCATCACCGGCGCCTACGCCGACGCCCTGAAGAAGTTCGGCTACGAGCTCGAGGCCATCGCTGGACAGGTGAGCGATCCAAGTGCCCATCGTCCTAAATTACAGTGTGCTTCGCTTAATTAAGGCTATCTATTTTCCTACTCTTGGGAGTGACATTATTTAACTAGTGCTTTGTTTGACCGTGACATTTTCTTATTGAAGTACTAGTACTACGTTTTGTGTGGCCTTTTGTAGAAGCGGTTCAGGTATCTGGTTGGCTGGCTTAGATCTCTTGATCCATTATTTAACCAAACAAAAAAAAAGTGCACTACACAAGGCGTAGATCACTGCATGTCTCAAAAAAATAGTGCAAGGCGTAGAAGGTGCACTATACAAGAGAACCACTGCACTGTTTTAGATCTGAAACCGTAAGTTTATCTGGTTTCATGTCTCTGTTCCGGTATCTGCCTTTATTGGAACTCAGTCTGTTAGATGAACATTCTAGAAGCACTTTTATACCCTACTACCCCGGGGTCGTAGATCACTGGCAAGAACAATTGAAAATCAGTTGTTTACAATAGCAGCACGAGCAGATCTTAGGGTCTGCAAGATTGACAGTTTTCTCCTGTGTTAAGCACCATCACTTAATATGAATCTAGATCTGTTACCAAAAGCTAATTATGGGTTCATGGCACCGGGATAGCAAATAAAGCTTTTGATTGAAACATCTGGACCCTCTTTTCACCAGTAATTGATGGTGTGAATTTGTCTTGAATTCAGGAGAGAGATGCGGCTCTGGGAAATGGTGGCTTGGGCAGGCTTGCATCTTGCTTTTTGGATTCAATGGCAACGCTGAACTTGCCTTCTTGGGGCTATGGCCTTCGTTACCGTTATGGCCTGTTCAAGCAGCGCATTGCCAAGGAGGGCCAAGAAGAAATCGCTGAAGACTGGCTTGATGTACCATTTCTATATGCTAATAACATTCTTCACAAGCCTTTTTTATCTATATCTCGATAATAGCTTTGCTGTTTAATATTTTTCAGAAGTTTAGCCCATGGGAGATTGTCAGGCATGATGTTGTATACCCAATCAGATTTTTCGGCCATGTCGAGATTTCCCCAGATGGAAAGTAAGCCATAGATGGACACCTGGACAAGTGCTATTGTGATAAAATATTGATTAATAGCTTGAGATGGAGTTTTTTATGATGCCTTCTAAATTCAAAACGATAGTATGATGCTTCTTTAGCTGCATTTCTTTTCCGTGTTTTAATTTACAGACCTAGGATCTTCTGTACTCCATGCTTGTTTGATCAGATGTTTTGAATATGTATTTTTTTTTGCTCCAAAAAATTTGAGCGTGTATGAATGAATGTTCATGCATGATTGCATGAAACTACATTTGGCGATGCTTTAAGCAGAATTGTTGTACATCAGACTGGATAAAAAAAATAGATTTGGTGATGCTTTAATCAGAGCTCTTGTACATTAGACTGGATCCATTATCACAGACTCGCTATTTATTAATTTTATTGGTTTTTATTCCAAGGCCTTTTTGTGTCCCTCTAATTGATACATTTGTTTGCTTTATCATGTGATAGGCGGAAATGGGCCGGTGGAGAAGTTCTGAACGCTTTAGCCTATGATGTGCCAATTCCTGGGTACAAGACAAAAAATGCAATCAGTCTTCGCCTTTGGGATGCAACAGCTACTGCTGAGGATTTCAACTTATTTCAGTTCAATGATGGCCAGTATGAGTCAGCTGCTCAACTTCACTCGAGGGCACAGCAGGTGATATGCAAGTCCTAAACTGAGTCACTCAATTGCTCGTATATGATAAATCAAGAGCGCCTTTAACTTTGTGAATACTGCTCCTGATCGATGGCATCATATACTAAACCAGTAATTCTATTTTTTGTTTAAAGCAAGCACGTCCAATATAACCTGCCCTGTGTGATAGCCATGTTTTCCTATGGATTTCACGCACTAACCATCTCATCAAACAACTTGATCACAAATAATGCTAAAAGGTTATCTATTGTGGTTTTAACATGCTTTTTAGATGCGACTATAAGTGAGGTGTTAATCCATCCTAGTTAATAAGTTGAAGATTATGTGTGTTTCCTATCTGTCATCTGCTATCAATGCCTATATCTAAACCAGAAATAACTGCGTATCTTTTCGCTCCAGTTTCATCTTTCATGAATTAGCTAACTTGATTTAAATTATATTGTATATCCTGTAGATATGTGCTGTTCTCTATCCTGGTGATGCTACAGAAGAAGGGAAGCTTCTGAGATTAAAGCAGCAGTATTTCCTTTGCAGCGCATCACTTCAGGTAATTATGCAGTTATTTTCATTTGGAATGATGGTTACTGTAAAAGGAAGATGCACCTATGGCCAGCTTGTGCTTTTCTGTTTGGTTGAGAAATGATGTTAGAGATATTGCATTGTCTTCTTGTATTGTTGCACGCTGCATCAAATTTCCACCATCTTGCACGATAAAAATGCATGATCAAGGTTCATTTAGAAAACTTGTATCACTATTATCATTATCATGACCAGACTTTTGAGTCCTGTTACATTTATATTATCCTTCCTATTTTTACGCAGTTACAACGTGGTTTTATTTCGTCTTTTCTCAATATCTTTTCTTTTGGTCCTCCACGATAAATATTGACAAGCATAACTGACTATGATTTTTTCCAGGATATTATTTTCAGATTTAAAGAAAGAAAAGCTGACAGAGTTTCAGGGAAGTGGAGTGAGTTCCCTTCCAAAGTTGCTGTTCAAATGAATGACACTCACCCAACTCTTGCCATCCCTGAGCTAATGAGGTTGCTTATGGACGTGGAGGGACTTGGTTGGGACGAAGCCTGGGCTGTCACAAATAAGTGAGATTTTCACCAATATTAAATTTGCATTATTACCTTTACATACTTATTTACAAATCTGTCTCATGGTCCAGGACGGTTGCTTACACCAATCACACAGTTCTTCCTGAAGCTCTCGAGAAATGGTCACAGGCTGTAATGAGGAAATTGCTTCCACGTCACATGGAAATCATTGAGGAAATTGACAAGCGGGTAAGTGTCAAGCCGCATTTACTCTTTCGGTACACAACAGTTATGGCACAAAATGACAAAGTTGTGCCATTTGCTTGCAGTTTAGAGAAATGGTAATCTCCACCCGGAAGGATATGGAGGGAAAGATCGAATCGATGAGGGTTTTAGATAACAATCCCGAGAAGCCAGTAGTGCGGATGGCGAATTTGTGTGTTGTGGCTGGGCATACGGTATTCTTATTTCATTGCCATGTTCTGCATCCTGTTATTTCATTTTTCATGTTCTACAGCCCATTACACGGTAGTTTTGTCTCTAGACTCCTACTGGACCATTTTATATTGTCTTCCTTTTTAAGATAATAAAGGCATAGTGAATATCCTCCTACTGGACCATGATTACTTTATTTATGTATTTTGCAATTTGCTGTATCATACTCATTCTCTGAGAAAATATTGCTTGTAATCCCATTATTGTACTTGCTTCTTTATGCTAACTTGCTAAGATTTTTTATTAAAATGTAATTTATGGGCGCTTCAATTAGTTCTGGAGCTCTCTGTTCTGTACTTTTTGTGCTATTCCAGCATCGATTTGCCTTCCTGTATCATATGAGGTAGACCATAATGAAGTGTACTAAATTCTTCTGACAGGTGAATGGAGTGGCCGAGTTGCACAGCAACATCTTGAAACAAGAGCTGTTTGCAGATTATGTCTCTATTTGGCCTAACAAATTCCAGAACAAAACTAATGGAATTACACCACGTAGATGGCTCCGTTTTTGCAACCCCGAGCTGAGTGAAATAGTCACGAAATGGTTAAAAACAGATCAGTGGACAAGCAACCTTGATCTTCTCACCGGCTTCGCAAAGTATGTGTGCATGCTTCCAGTCTTGCATCTGCTTTTGTTATTGCCCACCACACTATCACAGTATAACTGAAAATTTTAACAGTTCGCAGATGATGAAAAACTACATGCTGAGTGGGCAGCAGCCAAGCTGGCCAGCAAAAAGCGCTTAGCCAAGCATGTGTTGGATGTGACTGGTGTTACAATTGATCCAAATAGCCTTTTCGATATACAAATTAAACGCATCCACGAATACAAGAGACAGCTGTTGAACATTTTGGGAGCTGTGTACAGATATAAGAAGTTAAAGGTTTGGCTTATTTCTTGGAGTTACCCTATTCTTACAGCTTTACTATGTCTCAATTAGATGGAAAATATTCAGTATTACGGTCCTGAAATAGGCTTATGTATCATTTTAGGAAATGAGCGCAGAAGAGAGGAAGAAGGTTACACCACGCACTGTCATGGTAGGAGGGAAAGCATTTGCAACATACACCAATGCTAAAAGAATAGTGAAATTGGTAAATGATGTTGGTGCTGTGGTGAACAATGATGCTGATGTCAACCAATATCTGAAGGTATCAATTGTACAGCATCCACATCTTCTTTGGCAATTGCCATCCAATCGAAATATACATATAATTTTGGTGGGATGAACATTACTGAAATAAATTAAAATTAAATTGTGTTTTATGATTTAATATGAGGTTCTTGTTTCTCCAGGTGGTGTTCATTCCAAACTACAACGTATCAGTGGCTGAAGTGCTCATTCCTGGCAGTGAACTGTCACAGCACATTAGTACTGCAGGCATGGAAGCAAGTGGAACAAGTAACATGAAGTTCTCTCTGAATGGCTGTGTTATCATTGGAACTCTGGATGGAGCCAATGTTGAAATCAGAGAAGAAGTAGGGCAAGACAACTTCTTCCTTTTCGGTGCCAAAGCAGATCAGATTGCTGGTCTGAGGAAGGAAAGGGAAAATGGCTTGGTAATATATCTTCCAGTGGATTGCGCGTTAGTTAAATGCAATATTACTATATTAGGCTAGCCGGACTTGCAAATAGCTAATCTATTTGTGGTGCTCATAGTCTACTGATTTCAGTATATATTCTCACCAAGTCACTATCAGATGGGCTATTAACTTATTCTTTGTCTCACTATGAACAGTTCAAGCCAGACCCACGCTTTGAAGAAGCCAAGCAGTTTATCAGGAGTGGTGCTTTCGGCACCTACGACTACACTCCTCTCTTGGATTCCCTTGAAGGGAACACTGGATTTGGGCGTGGTGACTACTTCCTTGTTGGCTATGACTTCCCAAGCTACATTGATGCACAGGCCCGGGTTGATGAAGCCTACAAGTAAGGATACAAACACAATATTCCTTCTATTAGGCTGATACTTTGAATTCTAGAACTAAATACCATTGCAGTTCCCATGACACGGATTTGCTGAATATCGTAATGCTGAATCGTTAATTCATGTTTCCATGACAGGGACAAGAAGAAATGGATCAAGATGTCCATCTTGAACACGGCTGGAAGCGGCAAGTTCAGCAGCGACCGCACCATCGACCAATATGCGAAGGAGATCTGGGGCATTTCGGCTTGCCCTGTTCCATGAAGAGGAGACGTGATCAAGAGGTGTTGGATGATGATGCGTGGCAGTAATAAGGACCTTATACTGGTCCATGGTGAATAACCCCTGCTTCCGTTGTAGCTGAGAAGAATGAAGCAACGTACGAAGCCTGTTGTGTTGTGTATTCTGCTGCACTTTTGAAGTGCATAGAGGATGCGACTTTTCTTTTGTTCTTTTTCTTTTTTGGTCTGTAACCATACTATTTTGATCCTGAACCGGAATGGGGGAATCATCCAGGTTCTCAATAAAATAGTTCAAGTTTTGATTACCTTTGGTATCGAAATGTTGTTTTGTGATCATGTTGCCTATGTAGTTAGGATTACAACCTCCATCCATAAATCTAATTTATTCAGGTTTGAGAATTATTGGGTGGAAATTGAAGTTTTTTTTGTTGTGTCAAGTAGTCTTGGGAGAGGCCATCCAGAAAGACTCATATCTCATAAGCTGAAATCTCTTAGGCAGGATTTGAAGAAATGGCAACAAGGTCATTGTTATTCTAAATAATTTGGAGGAATTGAGGCCTTTGTATAGGCAGAAGTTCAATTTTAGGAAGATTATTAAGTTGCATGTGGAACATTTGTTGCATAAAAAAGAGATGTACCAGCTGCAGCGCCTCGACATTGATCTGGAAGACCTGGGCGCCACCAAAAGTCAAGTTTTTCAATTGGCTTGCCAACCTGGATAGGTGTTGGACTGTTAAGAGACTGCAACATCGTGGCCTGCAGCACCACCCCTGCTGTGTCCTTTGCGACCAGGAACCGGAGACGATGCACCACCTACTAGTTTCATGCCCCTTCTTGAGGCAGGTATGGCACAATACCCTTGTCTGGTTAAGGATGACGTGCAGACCACCTAACTGGGATGCCTCCATCTCCGGATGGTGGCTTGCTGTCAACGCGACGACCCTCAAACCGCTTCGCAAGGGACTGGCAACCACGATGCTATTGATGGGACGAATGATTTAGAAACAACAAAATGCTTGTGTCTTCGATGGGGATCAACCATCCGTCCACCAGCTAACAAAGAGAATCAAAGCAGAGGCTGATGAAGTCATGTACCTAGGATAGGGTCATGGACCTGTCCAACATACCCTCCCCAAGGACATCTCTTGAAGAAAACACCTTTCAGTCGACTTGGAAGGATTCCACTCGACGGACTGAAGACACTCGACCATGAAGCCAACCACTGCGACCGCCAGAGATCTACAGTCGATCTGCATAAGCGACGGTCGGTCATTAAGTGGCTTTATGGTCATCATAGCACTTTATGTGGGACGTTATCAGTAACTCCCTATCTTAATGTACCTTAATCCCTACATAACTAAGGGCTGGAGGGGTTTGGCGAACTCTATATAAGCCACCCCCCTCCTCAGTGTAAAGGGTTCACACCCCTGTAACTCATACGCACATAATACAGTCGACCGCCTCCGGGCTCCGAGACGTAGGGCTGTTACTTCCTCCGAGAAGGGCCTGAACTCGTAAACATCTTGCGTATACAACTACTCCATAGCTAGGATCTTGCCTCTCCATACCTACCCCATTCTACTGTCAGACTTAGAACCACGACAGTTGGCGCCCACCGTGGGGCGGTGTCTTAGCGACTTGTTGGAGAAGTTGCAGTTTTTCCGATCTCCTTCATCATGGTTTCGTGGAGTTTTGGTTGAGGGTCATGAGATCCGTCTCGGCGCTCACGTTCATCGCCGACGACTCCGCTTGGCTGCAGGAGGCTCCACTCGGCGTCGACGCACTCCCGTCCGCTGGGCAACACACTTTCAGCGTGCGTCATGGCGTCCTCCTGCGGCGACCCGACCCGATGTCGGTCGGCTCACTGTGCCGTCCTCCTCCCGATCTCTACGCCGCAAGCGCTCCGGTCGGTCGAGGCTTCAGCGGTGGGTGAGGCACGCGGTGGCCGGCCAGTCGGCCACTCCCCAAGTCGCGGCAATCGAGCCCGACGAATCTCTCTACGGCCTGTTCGACTGGCTCCGCAGAGACTGCATCCGAGTGCGACATCAGTGAGCCGGCGGCGGAGGTTCTGATGGTCGACGGACCACGTAGTCCTCCTGGTTTCCCCCGCGCCGACGGAGGCGTTGGCGTGGGCGATCCGACGCAGGCTCACGAAGAGTATCAACCCGAGCCCCTCACTTCGCTGCAGAGGGAGGAGCTTCGCCGCCGGAACATGGATGCGCTTCACACTCCTATCGTTGGAGAAACCCCTAAGGCCCGTGCCTTAGAAGCCGTGCATTTGGCCAACTTGGCTGAGCGCACTCGACTGGAAAATCTCCAGTGAGTGCTCGACGAACGAGCGCAACAACGGGCCCCGTCGTCCAGTCGACATCAACTCTTTCCGCAACCGACTCAGGTATACCGAACCCCAATTCAGAATCTAGCAGCTGCAGCCCGTATAGCAGAGTCCATTCAGCCTTCCCAGTCAGAGGCTGGCAGAGGCTTGCTACAGATCAGAGATTTACTCCGGGCAGCAGGAGATCAAAATTCAGTCAGTATCGCGATCGCGGAATAGGATTCACAGCAGATCCGTCGCTGCGAATACTGATCCGATCGGCTCATAGCCCAAGACCGCCCCCGAGGTGTGAGGGACATGGAGGCCGGCGTGATCAGTATGAGGACCGATTCGATCGTGATGATCGACGTCGAGTGCCCACTCCTCCCGCAAGGGGTGGGTCATACGCGCCTCGACAGCAAGATGACAGACGCCACAACAGTGTTGGGCGAAGGATTCCAGTCGACCCCAGGGAACCAGGCTTTGATGCGAGATCCATCATCGTTCAGGGCTTGGTCGACAGGAACAGAGCTCACCGAGAAGGCCATGACAGAAATGCACCCACCAGCAGCAGAGTACACGTCTCAGGACCAGAGTGTTTTAGCAGAGCCATCAGAGTCGCGGTGATTCCTCCCAACTTCAGGTTGGCGACTGGAGTCAGTAAGTTCACTGGTGAGTCCAGCCGGATACTTGGCTTGAGGACTACCGAGTGGCTGTTCAGATTGGCGGCCCCAACGATGAAGTGTCCATGAAGCACCTGCCTCTTATGTTGGAGGGCTCGGCCAGAGCATGGTTGAATCAGTTAGCACCCAGCAGCATTTACACTTGGGAAGATCTTGCCCGAGTGTTTGTCAGGACATTTGAAGGAACTTGTAAGCGCCAGCAGGGTTGACAGAGTTGCAGTCATGTGTGCAGAAGTCGAATGAAACTCTAAGGGATTACATCCAGAGATGGATCACATTGCATCATACGGTAGAGAATGTATCTGATCATCAGGCAGTCTATGCCTTCAAGGAAGGCGTTAAGAACAGAGAGTTAAGTTTGAAATTCGGTCGGACCGGAGACATGACCCTGAGTCGAATGATGGAGATTGCCACCAAGTACACCAATGGTGAAGAACAGGATCGGCTCCGGAGTGGCAAGTACAAGTCAGCCGCTAATGAAACCGGAGGAGGGAACTCCAGTCGGAAGCAGAAACGGAAAGCCGAGCCAGCTGCTCCTGGAGAAGCCTTGGCCGTGACTCCAGGAAAGTTCAAGGGGAAATCCAAGGGACCTTGGAACCCTAAGAAGGTGAAAGACCAAGATGGAAATGATGTATTGGACTTGCCGTGTCACATTCACACGAAGAAAGATGAAGAGGGTAAACTCAATTACCCAAAGCATACCACTTTCGACAAAGGTCCGGCCTCGATTCAGGCCAGGGAAGCAACCCAAGGATAAGGAGAAGGAGTCGGACAAAGTTGAGGACAAGGAAGATAGTGACGGTGAATACCCCCAGGTCAATTCCACCTTGATGATTTTTGCTGACGTTGAAAGCAAAAGTCGATTGAAAGTTATCAACCGGGAGGTGAATATGGTCGCTCCGGCGACACCCAGTTATCTGAAATGGTCTCAGACCGCCATCACGTTCGACCAGTCTGATCACCCGACACACATAGCCACCACAGGAGGCAAGCAGCGTTGAGTCGACCCGGTCGTCGAAGGCACTCGACTAACTAAGGTTTTGATGGATGGTGGCGATGCTTTGAACATACCGTATGCGAGACGTTGAAAGGATGGGCATTCCGATGTCCGACTCAAAGACCGACAACATGAGCTTCCATGGAGTCATTCCTGGAAAGAAGGCTGAGTCACTCGGCCAAATTGCTCTCGATGTGGTTTTTGGTGATTACAAGAATTTTCGTAAGGAAAAGTTGACCTTTGAGGTCGTGGATTTCCAGCACGCTTATCACGCTTATTCGGGAAGGCCGGGCGTATGCACGTTTCATGGCTCGACCATGTTATGTATACCTCAAACTGAAGATGCCAGGCCCCAAAGGTGTGATCACTGTCACTGGAAATCGGAAGAAAGCAGAAGAGTGTTTTCAGAAAGGCTCTAAGATCGCTAATGCTCAGATGGCAGTGGTAGAGCTGCAAGAGTATCAGAAAACTACAGACCCAGTGATTTGTTGCGAGCCAAGAAGCCCGCCACGAGTCAAGATTTCACCGTCCGTCAGGGAGACGAAACCGATTCATATTCACCCGACTGATCCCAATGCTGCTCCGACTCACATCTCAACAACACTCGACTCCAAATAGGAAGAAGCGCTCATCCAGTTCCTCCGTGAGAACTGGGACATCTTCACATGGAAGCCTGCTGACATGCTGGGTGTTCCCAGGAGACTGGCTGAGCATCGCTCACGAAGTCGACTCAAAAGTTAAACCTGTCAAAGAACATCTTCGACGGTCCGCCGTCCGTAAGAGAAAGGCCATTGGCGAGGAGATGGCTCGGCTCTTAGCGATGGAGTTTATCCGAGAGATTTACCACTCGAGTGGCTCGCAAATGTTGTCATGGTCCCTAAGAAGGACAAGTCACTTCGCATGTGCATCGACTTCAAACATATCAATCGGGCCTGCCCGAAAGATCATTTCCTCTCCCCGCATCGACCAAATAGTCGACTCGACTGCGGGATGTGAGCGGTTGTCTTTTTAGACGCCTATTCCGGTTACCATCAGATCCGTCTCATATGGACCCGACGAGATCAAAACAGCTTTCATCACTCCATTCGGGTGCTTCGTTATGTCACCATGCCATTCGCCTCAAGAATGCCGGAGCCACGTTCATGAGGATGATTCGTAGTGTTTGCTCACTCAAATCACCGTAATGTGGAAGCATACATGGATGATATTGTGGTCAAGTCACGGAAAGGTTCCGACACATGACCGACCTTGCTGAAACATTTGCCAATCTCAGGAGATATGATATCAAGCTTAATCCATCAAAGTGCACATTCGGAGTTCCTGGCGGAAAGTTACTCGGTTTTCTCGTTTCCGAACGAGGAATCGACGCCAACCTAGAAAAAGTTGGCACTATACTCCATATGAAACGCATACAATGCGTGTGCACGATGTCCGAAGCTTATGGATGCTTGGCCGCTTTAAGTCGATTCATCTCTCGTCTCGGTGAAAAGGCATTGCCTCTTTACCGACCGATGAAGAAGTCGAGACAAGTTCGAGTGGACTCGAAGGCGATGCGGTGTTTGCGAGCTAAAAGCTCTGCTCTCCACCAACCGGTGCTTGCTGCCCCAATCAGCAAAGAGCCTTTGCTGCTTTACATTGCAGCCACAGGACAAGTCATCGATGCAGATTTACGGTCGGCCGGGAAGAAGAAGGAAAAGCCTTCAAAGTTCAGCACCCAAAGATATTATCTTTCCAAGTATTGACCCCATCAAAGCAAAGATACCCTCATTATCGAAGCTTGTTTATGGGATTTATATGACCACGGAGAAGGTTGCTCATTACTTCTCGACCATTCCATTACGATCGTCGTGACGCCCCATTGTCGAGATTACGCACAATAGAGATGCAACTGGTCGAGTCGAGTGGCGAAATGGGCGATTGAACTCCTTCCCTTGATATCAAGTTTGAGGCAAAGAAAGCCATCAAGTCCCAAGCGATGGCAGATTTCATCGCCGAGTGGATTGAACAGAATCGCCGACTCAAGTTCACTTTCGAACCTTTGGACCATGTTCTTTGATGGTTCCAAGATGCTTTGAATGGTTCCGGTCTTTGGGGTAGTGTTGGTTTCCCCGAGGAGATAAGCTCGGATATGTGCTCCAGATTTACTTTGATTCTTCCAACAATGTAGCAGTAATCTGAAGCTTGTTGTATGGGTTGCGTATGGCCATTTCACTCGGTGTCCGCCGTCTCATGGTCTATGGCGACTCAGATCTAGTGGTTAATCGGTGATGAAGGAGTGGGATGTCGAGTAAGTCCAGCCATGACTGGTTATTGCAATGCAGTGAGGAAGCTAGAGAAGAAGTTTGAGGGGTTAGAGCTTCATCATGTACCCCGACTGAAAAATCAAGCTGCTGATGACTTGGTGAAAATAGGGTCCAAGAGGGAAGCCATTCCCGATGATGTGTTTTGGAGCACATCCACACACCGTCAATTCAAGAGGATCCTTTCACCGAAGAAGCCCCACGGCCAAAAAGTGCCACTGATCCGACTGAAGTTGAGGTCCCAGCTGTGGTCGACCTGATCATGGAGGTCGTGGTCATCACTCCCAACTGGACAATGCCGTACATCGTGTATATCCTAAGGAAAGAGCTCCCGGAGAACGAAGAAGAGGCTCGACAGATCGTCCGCCGATCCAAGGCCTTTACTGTGATCAAGGGACAGTTGTACAGAGAAAGCGCGATCGAGTCGGCCGTAAATGCATAACACCAGAAGAAGGTCAGATAATTCTTGATGATATCCACTTGGGGACCTGTGTTCATCATGCGTCCTCTCGGACCATTGTGGCTAAAGCATACCGAGCGGGATTTTACTGGCCGAAAGAAAATGAAATGGCAAAGGAAATAGTCGACAAGTGAGAAGGATGTCAGTTCTATTTCAATATGTCACACAAACCTGCCTCAGCCTTGAAGACCATTCCACTCGTCTGGCCCTTCGCTGTTTGGGGATTGGATATGATTGGACCGCTGAGAACTGGCAGAAGCAGCTTCACTCACTTGCTAGTGGCGGTCGACAAGTTTACTAAGTGGATCGAAGCTAAGCCTATCAAGAATCTCGTCGCGTAATCGCTATCGGTTTCATCGGAGAGTTGATATTCAGATATGGAGTTCCGCATAGCATCATCAACGACAATGGGTCAAACTTGATTCCGACAAAATAAAAGCCTTTTGTGCCTCTCGAGGCACGCGAGTCGACTATGCTTCAGTTGCTCACCTTGAATGGACAAGCAGAACGAGCAAACGGTCTAATTCTCAAAGGACCGAAACCCCGGCTGATGCGCGATCTCAAGCATGCAGCAGGAGCGTGGGTCGACGAACTTCCATCAGTTCTTTGGGGATTGAGGACCACTCCTAATCGGTCGACTGGGAGAACTCCATTCTTTTTGGTCTATGGAGCTGAAGCAGTTTTGCCGAGTGACTTGCTTCACAATGCACCTCGAGTCGAACTCTACTCTGAAGATGAAGCGGAGCAAGCCCGGCTAGATGCAGTCGACCTCCTAGAAGAGGAGAGAGAGATGGCCCTGATCCGCTCGACCATCTATCGGCCAGGACTTGCGTCGATTCCATGCTAGAAATGTGAAGAGCCGAACCTTCCAAGAAGGAGACTTGGTCCTCCGAGTGGATCAACTGAAACCACACAAGCTCGCTCCCACTTGGGAAGGTCCCTTCATCGTCACCAGAGTTCTCCACAATGGATCATACCATATTTACAACGTCGATCGCCAGATTGATGAGCCTCGAGCTTGGAATGCGGAGCTGCTCCCCCCCTTTTATACTTAAGTGCTCACTCGGGTGAGATGTAATAAAAGTACCTCTGTAGTTTGTTTATCGAAGACAAGAATGTTATAATTTTCCCAGTGATTGTTATTGCTTTTTTGTTTACATGATAAATTCCCCCCCAGTGGGTGGCTTAGCTGCGAACCCGTTTCGCCTAAGTTTGTAAAAAAAATCCCTGCCGAGTGGTGAGCCAGCCTTCCACTCGGGGGCTTAGCTGCGAATATGTTTCGCCTAAGTACTTTAAAATCCTACTGAGTGGTGAGCCAGCCTCCCACTCGGGGGCTTAGCTGCAGTCCAAGTACTCGCCTAAGTGTTTAAAATCCTACCGAGTGGTGAGCCAGCCTCTCGCCCGGGGCTTAGCTATAGTCCAAGTACTCGCCTAAGTGTTTAAAATCCTACCGAGTGGTGAGCCAGCCTCCCACTCGGGGGCTTAGCTGCAGTCCAAGTACTCGCCTAAGTATTTAATACAATGTGCGCTTTGCAAGGACGACGAGGAACAGGTCGACTGTTGCCTTCCCCTTCAGAGCTACGACACAAAAAAATCCTCCCACTCGGAGGCTTAGCTGCAGTCCAGTACTCGCCTAAGTGTTTAAAATCCTACCGAGTGGAGAGCAAACCTCCCACTCGGGGGCTTAGCAGCAGTCCAGTACTCGCCTAAGTTTGAAAAATCCTACCGAGTGGAGAGCAAACCTCCCACTCGGAGGCTTAGCTGCAGTCCAGTACTCGCCTAAGTGTTTAAAATCCTACCGAGTGGAGAGCAAACCTCCCACTCGGGGGCTTAGCAGCAGTCCAAGATTAGCCTAAGTTTAAAAAATCCTACCGAGTGGAGAGCAAACCTCCCACTCGGGGGCTTAGCAGCAGTCCAGTACTCGCCTAAGTATCCGAAAATCTTACCAAGTGGAGAGCAACCCTACCACTCGGAGGTTTAGCTGCAGTCCAATACTCGCCTAAGTATGAAATCCATTCCAATCCGCAAGGACGACGAGGTGCAGGTCGACTGTTACCTTCTCCTTCGGAGCTACGCCACAAGTACAACGTGCGTTCCATCCCAATCCGCAAGGACGACGAGGTGCAGGTCGACTGTTACCTTCTCCTTCGGAGCTGCGCCACAAGTACAACCTGTGCTCCATCCCTACCTGCAAGAACAATAAAAGCGTAGGTCGACTGGATCTTTCACCTCAGAGCTGCATCTCAAGCACTAAAGTATATTCCGAGTGAAGAACAAATTCACTCGAAGGCAAATGAAATCATATACGATGATAAGCCAAGTTCAGATAGCATCCTACGGATTCAGAAGTACTCAGGCATCAAGCCTGTTAAAGTTTATCGGTTACAAGACCACTCGGCATTCCGAGGCAAATTTAAGATGAAGCATATAAGTTTTTTACTCCTCAGGTGGAGGACTGGAAGGCGCGACAAACTGGTCTAGGTCGATCCCGTCAGCGATTCGGGTGGCAGCAACAATGAAAGTCTCCATGAAAGATTGGAAGTCGTACTTCTTGGTATTGGCAACTTTGATGGACGCCTTGACTTTTCCTCTCGCGCCTCCTTGCGGTGAACGCGGACCGAGGACAAAGCAACATCGGCACCACATCTGGCAGAGGACTTTTCCATTCTTGCACTTTCGGCTTGGGCGTCATTCGGTCGAGTCATTAAAGACTTCGAGGTCATTTTGAAGTGTCTCGCTTTGGCGCCGGTCGAGTCAATCCAGCGACACCACAACCTTCAATGAGCGAGGTAGTCCACCACAATGACCACGAGACTCCAGTCGGAGCACGTCCATAGCGGCTTCATCCTTCATAGGGGAGTTAATGGGGTCCAGGCTTGTCTCCACTCGACTAGTCTCCTCCTCGAAGTTCTGACTAAATTCTGTAAACGCAGTTTGAGTTCAAGCTAATTGTTCTATGATGAGTTGGCGATAACAAGTCAGTCGGATAAGAGGAATTACCTTCAAGCATCAGGAATAACTTCTTGGCGAGCCCTCCCAGATAAGCCTCCAGATCGTTCCTCTTTCCCGCCAGTTAGCCAGCCTTGTCACTCAGAGCTATCTTGTCATTATTCAGTCGGCTAACCTCCTTGTTGGCCGCGTCGAGAGCAGCTTTCAGATTGGCGTTCTCTTCTTCAAGTTTACCGACTGAAGCCAGTTTTTCTTCCGCGAGCTTTGTTTTGTCCAAAGCCGCTTTCTGCGCCTCGGCAAGGTCATGATCCTTCTTCTTCAGAGCCTCCTCCATTTTGTCTGCAAAATGACAGTGAGATCAGAATTAGGAAGGAGCAGAAAGACAAAGACAATCGTCAAGTTCTCACCAGCCATACCTTTTGCTTCGTCTCTCGCCTTCTGCAAGTTCTCCTGAGCAAGCTTCAAGTCAAGGTTGAGCTGGATCTGTTTGTTTTCCAATTCAGTGTAGCGAGCCACAAGCTCGCAGGATTTCTGCTAAGAATCAATCGACAGACATCAAAGATAGGTTACTTCCGAGTGACTAAGAAAAATCGTTATGTTTCTAAGACTACAGCCGAATCAAAATATTCGATAGTAGTCTCGGGGACTACACCCAGTGGGTGCACTCAGCGTGCCCCCACTGGTTTTACCGACTCGGTTCGATCAGCCAACCGAAAGAGACAAAAAGGTTATGATCCTAAACCATAGCTAACTGTTAGCAGTCAACCTCGGTATCATAAAAAAAAGAGTTCTTCAGACTACGGTCGACTGCCAGCAGTCCACCATAGTCTCGGGGACTACACCCAATGGGTGCACTCAGCGTGCCCCCACCGGTTTCAAGATTCCATTCGACATGGTCCGACCGCACCGAGTGAAGAAGTTAGCAAAGAAATTCAAAGTATAAAGACTACGATTCGCCGGTGATCCACCATAGTCTCGGGGACTACACCCAATGGGTGCACTGTGCCCCCACCAATCCAAAAATTCAATCGACACACCCAGTGGGTGTACAGATACGAAGATCTTCAGAAAGAAGAGTTTTCAGGTAGCATATCCTAACAAAACAAGTGGTGACCAACTAACTGGGCGTTGCTCAAGAGCTGAAATGGCATCATAGGTCACTGGTGGCCTCCGGACCACCTTCACTTGCTCCATCATGATCCCGCTTTGGCGTATAGCTTCCTTAGCAGCACCCACTTGGTCCTCTGGGGCGTGGTGTGTGGCGAAAAGGAGGGCGGATCAGCGATCGGCGATGAAGGCGGATGCTCGTCGCACAACGAAAAGACACAAGTCCGAGTGATGTTTCCACCCTCATGAACCAGCGTCTCGAGCGATACAAAGCGAGCGATCTTGCCGGTGAGCGCCTTTTATTCCTCCTCCGCCTCGGTGGCGCCTCATCGTCATCATCGAGGAGATCAATGACATGAGGAGGGACTACAGGAAAGATTCAAAGTTAAAAACGGAAATCCAATCGACTAAAAGCGAAACTACAGCGATCATACCAAGGTTAGAGGTAGCAGCATCTTCCATTTCCTGATCTTCGTTCCTGGCTGAGGTCTCGGAGGTAGCAGCGCTGCAGATTTCAGAAATTAGTTGATCAATCAACAAGTCGACCAAAAGTATGTCCATGCTAAACAAGAAAACACAAGTTCTGCTGTACCCGGAAATGGTGGGAATGGCCATCTTCATCCTGGGCAAAGCCTTTGTCGGCTTTGATGGCGTCGCTCGAGGTTGCCTTGGCGCTTTCTCAGTCGGCGCCGGAGAGGTCGTCCGAGGATGTTTCGTCGACTGCCCGACAGGCGCGATAGCCTTGCCACGCTCGACCGCGGGGTCATGGGTGAGCTTGAATCGCCTTTCCATGCGGGGAGAGTCGACTTCTTCCTCCTCCTCCTCTTCGTCGGAGCTATCGTCGTCTTCGCCCTCCTCACCATCAGATTGCCATTCCTCCTGGCTTTCACCTCCGCTCCCTTCCTCCTCCTCAACTGGTTCTTGCGCCCCGTTGGGCATCGAGTACATCTCAGTGGTGGCCTGGAAGACGACAAACAAGACAAAAGTCAATCGACCGATTTTAAGCAAACAAGATGGAGAAAGCGGGGTCACAATCAAAGATGCAGGAATGGACCTTGTCTACTTCAGATGGTGATCGAGTGGAGGGATCCTCCTGGCTCCTCGAGAGTTGTCCTTGTTTCCTGTGATGCCCGCAAGACACCTTTCCAGCATGGCATCCTCGATCTCCTCCGGGTTGATCTGAGTGGTGTCCTCAGTGCCGGAGTACAACCACATCGGATGGTCTCGGGCTTGAAGCGGCTGGATGCGTCGTCGAAGGAAGACCTCCAAGAGATCCATGCCGATCACCCGTCTACGATGAGCTGGACAAATCGTTCGACCAACACCTTCACCTCGCCCTCTCTTCCTAATCACCTTCAAAGAAGATGGCTTGCTCACTCGGTCCATGGAAAAGCGAGGGAGTCCAATGACCGCTTATACAGCGTTAGCTGGTCCTTGCGATAGAACCAAGTCGATTGCCATCCACGGATGACTTCGGGTAAGATCATGGCCGGAAAAGAACTTTTTCCTCTCATCTGAACCCCAAGACCCCCACACATCTGAATCACTTGAGTTCTCTCGTCACTCGGATTGGCCTTTTTCACTGTCTGGGAACGGCAAGTGAAAATGTGCTTGAAAAGACCCCAATGAGGCCGGCAACCCAAGAAATTCTCGCACAAAGACACGAAAGCAGCGTGATACACGATGGAGTTGGGAGTGAAGTGGTGAAGTTGTGCCCCAAAGAAGTTCAAAAATCCCCGAAAGGAAGGGTGAGGCGGCAGAGAAAACCCGCGGTCGACATGGGTGGCCAAGAGAACACACTCACCCTCTAGAGGTTGTGGCTCCCACTCCCTCCCCGGGAGCCGCGCTGATCCATGGGGGATCCGTCCCTCATTGGCCATGTCGTCAAGATCCTTCTGGCTGATCGTCGAGCGGATCCAGTCGCCCTGGATCCAGCCCTGCGGCAAGCCGGCCCTCGACGAAGATCCGCCCCGACTGGTCGCTCTTCCCTTCGCCTTCGCCGTCGCCTTCTTCGCCCGCTCCAGAGCCGCCGTCTTCTCCTTCACCATTGTGGGCGGTGAAACACGCACAGAATAGCAGCGCTGAGGTGGAATCGCACGCGGCGGATGAATCCGGGGAAGGGAGGAGGAAGGGGAACACACTGTTCAAAAAACCCCCGTCCAGGGCCTTATATGAGGTTGCTTCCGAGTGGTATTTGGTAGGCCAGGCGATCTTGTCAAATCCATAGCGATCGCCCGCGCGATACGTGGCGAAAAAAGGTGGCCTTGGAGATCGAGGCGTCCCTGCCTTATCCCGTCCGATTACTGTGGCTTCCTCCGCCCCGCTCGTTTCCCGAAAATTCGAATCCCGCTAAATCCGCGCGCCACAGAGCAAATCATCTGACAGAAGATTTCCTCCGTCCTGTCATTCGGAGTTCTCCAAGCATGAAAACCACACTCGACGGATACAAAGAATGGATCAAGGCGACTGAAAAAGAAGTTGAAGCCGTCACCTAAGCTCATTGATCCAGAACAGGACGTGCTCATCTCACGAAAAGTGGGTCGGAAGAATTCTCAACTCCTTCCCCACTCAAACCTCGATCCATTCGGGGGCTACTGATGAAGCCATGTACCTAGGGTAGGGTCATGGACCTGTCCAAGATACCCTCCCCAAGGACATCTCTTGAAAAAAACACCTTTCAGTCGACTGGAAGGATTCCACTCGACGGACTGAAGACACTCGACCATGAAGCCAACCACTTTCGACCGCCAGGAGATCTCTGATCGATCTGCGCATAAGCGGTCGGTCATTAAGTGGCTTTATGGTCATCATAGCACTTTATGTGGGACTTTACCAAGAATCTCCCTATCTTAATGTACCTTAATCCCTACATAGCTGAGAAATTTGGAGGGTGCAGCGAACTCTATATAAGCCACCCCCTCCTCGGTGTAAAGGGTTCACACCCACAGAACTCATACACACATAATACACTCGACCGCCTCCAGGCTCCGAGACGTAGGGCTATTACTTCCTCCGAGAAGGGCATGAACTCGTAAACATCTTGCGTATACAACTACTCCATAGCTAGGATCTTGCCTCTCCATACCTACCCCCCATTCTACTGTCAGACTTAGAACCACGATAGAGGCCGCCCTATGGGTTGAGGCTGGGGCTTTAAAGCCTTCGATTGGTGATCCCAAGCACCTGGGATGTCCACCAAGATCATTGTAACATAAACTGTAAACCCCCTCCTAGGAGGCATGTAACTCCCCCCCACCACACTTTCAATGAAAAGAAACGCAAAGTCTTTATGTTTTCTCGAAAAAAGAGATGTACCATTAGGTATATCAAGGTGGGGGAGGAGAATACAAAATTCTTTCATGGTATAGCAACTGAGAGGTTTAGCAGGAATTCTATTGCCAGTCTTTGCAGCTAACCGATGGGACTGTGATTCCTGATCACAGCCAGGTGGAGATGTTATTTGGTCTACTTTTAAGGCGAGGATGGGGGTGGCTAAAGGGATTAATATGTGATTTGATTTAAATTCTCTCCTCAACCATGTGGATGGACTGGATGAATTAATAAAGCCTTTTGAAAATGATGAAATGGATTTAATTGTCAAGAATATGCCTATTGACAAGGCCCTAGGACCCGATGGCTTCAATGGCCTTTTCTTTAAGAAATGTTGGCCCATCATTTGCAAAGAATTCTATGCTCTTGCTTAGTCCTTCTATGAGTGGAACGTCAGGTTAGATAATATTAATGGATCTTATATTACCCTAATTCCCAATAAGATTTTACCCGAGACAATAGGGGGTTATAGGCCAATTTCTCTTACTGGCATGGGCTTGAAGTTTTTGTCAAAGATTGCTGCTAACAGGTTTCCGAAGGATAATATGAGATGCATTCACAGAAATCAATATGGTTTTATTATGAGCAGGATAATACAAGATTGCATTGGTTGGACACTTGAATACCTCCATCGGTGCCATCAATCCAAAATGCCCATTTTAATTCTGAAATTGGACTTTGAAAAGGCTTTTCATTCTATTGAGCATTCAACCATCTTGGAGATCCACAAACATGAAGGTTGTGATTATAAATGGATTTGCTGGGTGGAGCAGCTTTTATCCACTAGAACATCATCTGTTCTTTTGAATGGTGTTCCTGGGAAGTAGTTTGTTGTAAGAGGGGTGTTAGGCAGGAATATCCTTTATCTGCTTTGTTGTTTGTACTTGCAGCTAATCAGCTTCAGCCGCTGGTTAATGACATGCATTAGAGGTGTGTGTTGCAGCTCCCAATCCCTTGCCATGACTGAGGGAGTCCTGGACTAGGGGGTGTCCGGATAGCCGGACTATCATCACGGCGGGACTCCAAGACTATGAAGATACACGATTGAAGACTTCGTCCCGTGTCCGGATGGGACTTTCCTTGGCGTGGAAGGCAAGCTTGGCGATGCGGATATGTAGATCTCCTACCATTGTAACCAACTCTATGTAACCCTAACCTATCCGGTGTCTATATAAACCGGAGGGTTTTAGTCTGTAGGACACAACAACAATCATACCATAGGCTAGCTTCTAGGGTTTAGCCTCCTTGATCTCGTGGTAGATCTACTCTTGTACTACCCATATCATCAATATTAATCAAGCAGGAGTTGGGTATTACCTCCATCGAGAGGGCCCGAACACAGGTAAAACATCGTGTCCCTTGTCTCCTGTTACCATCCGCCTAGACGCCTTGCTCGGGACCCCCTACCCGAGATCCGCCGGTTTTGACACCGACATTGGTGCTTTCATTGAGAGTTCCTCTGTGTCGTCACCGATAGGGCCGATGGCTCCTTCGATCATCAACAATGACGCTGTCCAGGGTGAAACCTTTCTCCCCGGACAGATCTTCGTGATTCGCGGCCTTGCATCAAGGGCCAATTCGCAGCCATCTGGAGCAGATCGAAGCTACGCCCACAGCCATCGTGGCAGATTTGGAAGTTTGAACTATACGACCAATATCCGCGGAGACTTGATCTTCGACGGATTCGAGCCGCAGCCAAGCGTGCCGCACTGTCTCGATGGGCATGATCTAGCTCTGCAGCCGAACAGTGCCCTGGAGGCCGCACCAACATCCGCTTCGGCCCTTAATCCGGAGCTGGATTCCCCTATCGAGGACGGGTGGTTGGACACCACCTCGGGGGCTATAATCTCTACGGCGATTGAGCCGAACTCTATCCATGTCCTTTGCGAAGACCTCGACTCCAGGGTGCCGGACTCCTTTCCGAATTCCGAACCCCCCGCGCCCCTGCCAATCGAATCCGATTGGGCGCCGGTCATGGAGTTCACTGCCGCGGACATCTTTCAGCACTCGCCCTTTGGCGACATCCTGAATTTACTAAAGTCTCTCTCTTTATCCGGAGAGCCCTGGCCGGACTACGGACAGGAAGGTTGGGATGCGGACGACGAAGAAATTCAACGCCCACCCACCACCCACTTTGTAGCCACCGCCGACGATTTAACCGACATGCTCGACTTCGACTCCGAAGACATCGACGGTATGGACGACGATGCCGGAGACGCCCAAGAACCAGCGCCTACAGGGCACTGGAAGGCCACCTCGTCATACGACATATACATGGTGGACATCCCAAAGTATGGGAACGACGATGGAACAACGGAGGATGACCCCTCCAAGAAGCAACCAAAGCGCCCGGCGTCGGTGGCGCCGCTCTAAATCCGCCCACAGCAAAAGCGGTGATTCCGCACGGGAGATAATAACACCCGGGACAGTGCGAAGACAACCTCCTCGGCGGGACTCAGCGGGAGGAAGGAGAAGCAAGTCCGCATGACAAAGGTCGGCGAAAAGAGAGGTTGAGGGCGATAATTATGCGCCTCCCTCCGAAGATGAGGCAAGCCTCGGCGGCACGACGAGTTTGTCGTGCCTGAGGATCCCGCCGAACAGGAGCGTTTCAAACGTAGGCTTATAGCCACGACAAACAGCCTCAAGAAAAAGCAGCAACAGCTTAGAGTTGACCAAGATCTGCTAGCTGACAGATGGACTGAAGTCCTCGCAGCCGAAGAGTATGAACTCGAACTCCCCTCCAAAAGCAAGCCCAAATGCAGGCCGTTGCCTCGATCAGAGGAAGTACCCTAGTCACCAGCGTACGACATGGCAGATCGGCCACCCCGTGGCCACGATAGAGAGGCCTCTAGACCCTCCGTTCAAGCCGTACCCCGACGCTGTTCAAAAAGTACCAGGGCACGGGAAAACACGCCGGACTTGCGAGATATATTGGAGGATAAGGCAAAACATACAAGATCGATCTACGGATCGCGTGGGCGTAACGACACGCGTGGCGATAACCAATCACGCTGGATACAGAAACTCCGGCCGGGCCGAACACAATAGACAAAGCTCATTGGAGCAACGTCGTGATATAGCCCAATACAGAGGCGCCGCACACCCACTATGCTTCACAGATGAAGTAATGGATCATCAAATCCCTGAGGGCTTTAAACCCGTAAACATCGAATCATACGATGGTACCACAGATCCTGCGGTTTGGATCGAGGATTATCTTATCCATATTCACATGGCCCGCGGTGATGATCTACATGCCATCAAATACCTCCCCCTCAAGCTTAAAGGACCAGCTCGGCATTGGCTCAACAGCTTGCCAGCCGAATCAATTGGTTGTTGGGAGGACACGGAAGCCGCATTTCTTGATAACTTCCGGGGCACATATGTGCGACCACCCAGGCCGACGACCTTAGCCACATAATTCAGCAGCCGGAAGAATCGGCCGGACAATTACGGACACGGTTCCTCACAAAGAAAAATCAAATCGTTATTTGTCCGGATGTAGAGGCCCTTGCAGCCTTCAAACATAACATCCGCGACGAGTGGCTTGCCCGGCACCTAGGACAGGAAAAGCCGAAATCTATGGCAGCCCTCACAACCCTCATGACTCGCTTTTGCGCGGGAGAGGACAGCTGGCTAGCTCGAAGCAACAACTTGGCCAAACACCCTGATAGTTCGGATACCAAGGACAGCAATGGCATGTCGCATCGCAACAAGAACAAACGCCGCATCAACGGCGATAACACTGAAGATACGACCATCAATGCCGGATTCAGAGGCTCTAAACCCGGTCAGCGGAAGAAGCCATTCAAAAGGAATACCCAGGGCCCGTCCTACTTGGACCGCATACTCGATCGCTTGTGCCAGATACATGGCACCCCTGATAAACCAGCCAATCACACCAACAGGGATTGCTGGGTGTTCAAGCAAGCAGGCAAGTTAGGTGCCGAACTCAATGACAAGGGGCTTCATAGCGATGACGAGGAAGAGCCCAAGCCGCCGAACAATAGAGGACAGAAGGGTTTTCCCACACAAGTGCGGATGGTGAACATGATATACGCAACCCACATACCCAAAAGGGAGCGGAAGCGTGCACTACGGGACGTATATGCGATGGAGCCGATCGCCCCAAAGTTCAACCCATGGTCTTCCTGCCCAATCACCTTCAATCGAAGGACCACCCCACTAGCATCCGTCACGGCGGTTTCGCCGCATTGGTTCTTGACCCAATTATTGTGGATTTCACCTCACCGTAGTCCCGATGGATGGCGGCGATGCTTTGAACACCTGCTTTATCGGGATACAGATGCGCAAGATGGGCATAGACCCCTCAAGGATTAAACCTACAAAGACGACCTTTAAAGGCGTCATACCGGGTGTAGAGGCCAATTGTACAGGCTCAGTCACACTCGAAGTGGTCTTCGGATCACCGGATAACTTCCGAAGCGAAGAGTTAATCTTTGACATAGTCCCGTTCCACAGCGGCTATCATGCACTGCTCGGACGAACCGCATTTGCAAAGTTCAATGCGGTGCCGCACTATGCACACCTCAAGCTCAAGATGCCAGGCCCTCGAGGAGTAATCACGGTCAATGGAAATACCGAACGCTCTCTCCGAACGGAGGAGCACTGCAGCGGCTTTTCATGGCGGAGGTACAAAGCAGCCTCTCACAGCAATTCTCGAGTCCGGCCACTAAGCGCCCGGACACCGCCAAGCGCCTCGGAGTAACCTACAACAAGACCACAGCACGATTCAAGCACGAGTAGCAATCCGGCTAACCCCAGCCCTCGCGAAATAGCGAAGCCAGTATTACGCGTACATAACTACGCTCTGGAGATACCATGGGCATATGGGGAGGGGCACGACCATGGCACGCCAAGAATGCGGCTCAACAGCACCAGGGGCTCCCGATTGTGTCATTCTTTTTCTTTTTTCTTTTCTTTCTTTTCAGGACTCCGTTTTTCAGCAGTCCTGTCCGGCACTAGAATCGCCGAACTCACGATGCAACAGCCAGGAAGCGGTAAAGCTCCATCGAGTGTTCGGTGGTCTCTATTACGAGCATTATACCTGCTTTTACATACCATCCCATGACTTACCTGGAGGGGGACATGTTAGATAGTCCCATCCCTTGCTTATCACACTATTTGTATCGTTCTGCTTTCATAACAGTACCTTTTTGAATAAACAATACATAGCTCTTGTCTATTATTGCACTCCTTTTCTATATATATGTTCATTTCATGACATGTTGCACCCGTACACTTTGGTACGGCCAATACACCAGGGGCTTAAGTACCCCAAAATTATGGTGTGATAAGTCCGAACACTTTCACAAGTGCGGCACCCGAGCTTATAGCATTATATGAATCGGCTCCGAATCATGTCTTGGGTCAATAGTTGGGTTTGCCCGGCTCCGTGTTTTGGTACCTTACGTTCCGCTATATCGGCTAAGGTAGCACCGGAAAACCATCTGCGATTGTGCCCAGTTGAGCTGGGTCGAGCACCTCAGTGGAGAAAGCTAAAACTGACCGTCATGATAGGGCGAGAGCCGGTCGCTGTTCAAGAGGTTTTTTCAGGTCCCTAAAGACTTATGCCGCTTAGAGCGAGGAACCGGAGTTGTCCGGCCAAGGCGTGGATAGTGCCCCGAACTCGGTCTTCCGAATACTAGGGGCTTCATCGAAATTTAAAATTATAGAATTCTATGGCTAAGTGAGAGTGTTCAAGCATTATAAGTCCGGTTGCCTTGTTAGTTCGTTGGGCACCTCCTAGATGGACCCAAGAATGGGAACAAGAGTGCTCAAGTTTATCCCGAACACCCGGCACTTTCGTGGCATGGGGGCTGAAAGCCAACGACTTGCCATCTCTCAAATTTGATAAACGGCCGCACATAAGGTAATATTTTAAATTAACAAGCGTTGCTTAGCGCATATGAACAAGTTTTCAGCGTCTGAGGATAACAAATGCGAGTCTATTCAAAAATTACATCTTTGGAGCACTCATCCGCTATTTGGCGAGCACCCTTCAGAAGGCCCTCATAGTACATTTCGGGCGTGCGATGCTCCTTGCCCTTCGGTGGCCCGTCCATCACAAGCTTCTCCGCATCCAGCTTACCCCAGTGCACTTTAGCACGGGCAAGGGCCCGACGGACACCTTCGATGCAGACGGAGCGCTGGATGACTTCAATTCGTGGACAGGCGTCCACCATCCGCTGCACCAAGCCGAAGTAGCTCCCAGGCATGGCCTCCAATGGCCACAGCCGGGCTATAAGGCCCTTCATGGCCTGTTCGGCGACCTTGTGAAGCTTGACCAGCTGCTTCAGCTGGTCGCTCGAAACACGGATGTCCGGCCTCGGCATCTTGAGACCAGTAACACCTTTTCCGTTGAGCTCCCCTCACTGGCGCGGTAGAATCTGGCGACATCGGGCGCCTCTGGGGCAAATCTGCGAATGCTCCTGGAGAGCTCCGAATCCGGGTAAGTAATAAATAATTGACTTTTACATTCTTGCTTTGCATAAAGAATGCCTTACCCGCCGCTATCTTCTTTAGCGATTCAATTTCTTGGAGGGCTTTTTGGGCCTCGGCCTTAGCAGCTTTGGCACTCTCAAGAGCCGAGGCGAGCTCGGACTCTCGAGTCTTCGAGTCACGCTCCAAACTCTCATGTTTTTCCACGAGAGCTTGGAGCTCTTGCTGTACCTTGGCCAGCTGCGCCTCCCCTTTCTCTCTCTCGGTGCATTCCGCAGCCGCTTTGTTTTCAGCCACGGACACCGCTTCCTTCAGGGTCGCCACCTCGTTCGTGGCCACTGCAGTACCCATGTTATTCCTGTTATTTTTCGGCAACCAAAACCTTTTTCTATAAGGTATTTTTCTTAATAAGGTATTATTTACCTTCCTTGTCCTCGAGCTGCTTCTTGGCTTGTCCGAGCTCGTTCTCGGACCGCTCGAGGTTCTGCTTCATTGCATTGACCTCCAGCGATCGGTCTGTGAGGTCAACAATGTGCCTGCATTCCCATATTGACATCCTTATGTTAGACTCCTGCGTATATCTTTTTAGATCCTTAGTCCGGCTTTTCTTTCCGAACACCGAACTAAGCATCGAGAACTACTGTCTATGCGGTAATATTTTTATATATTCTAAACTTACCTCAAAGCCTGTTAGAAGGCTGATGCAGGCTTCAGTCAGCCCGCTCTTGGCGGATCGAACTGTCAGGATCACCGCACTCATAACAAGGCGGTGCTCCTCCTCGATGGAGGCGCTGTCAAGCACCTCCGATGGCTGTCCGGTGCCTCGGTTGGGACGGAGGACACGGCGTCTTACCCTTCTTCTGAAGGGACCGCTTGGGACTCCGGAACCAGAAGGTTCCGGCATGGAGTCCGGACAAGGGTTGGGCTTAGAGCCCCTGGGGGTCTTTCCCCCCACGCGCCTGGAGTCCGAGAGGTCGCCTTGTGGCGCCTCCTGCGCCACCTCCTCTTGACCAGGCCCCCCTTGGGGCGCCATCTCGGCATCGTCCGCAGCGTGAGGCGAGGAGGCGGTCAGAAGTGAAGTACTTTCCATTTCCGACGAACCCAGGGACCCGCTTGTCGAAGCGACTAGCTCGCTCTTGGGCGGGCTGCACGATTGTTCGACATTAGAGAACACTATGCAATAATAAAAGAGTCAGGGGTATCCAGACACTTACGATCTCACCAGGGGCTTGGCCCTTGTTGGCCAATCCTCCTTGTCGCTGTCGGCGTTGGTGGAGAAGTCCGGAGGAAGGGTTCTTCCCTTCTTGGACCCTCCGGCCTCCCCAGTTGGGGCGGCCTTCCTTTTCCTCTCCTCCCCCCCGGTGGGGGAGAAGCTTATTTTTCCTCCTCCTCGTCCTCAGGAGAAGATTCTGCTTCAGAATCGACGGCACTGCATCGGGAGCTCCTTGAGTTCCGTGGCCTCCTTCTTAGCCTTCTTCTCCGGCACCACATGGGGTGCCGAGCCCTGCTCCAAATCGATTGGGCGTCCAGGGTCTTCCGGCAAAAGGCCGGACAGTTAATCGGTCCGGCCGTCTTCAGCCAGTCCTGTCAAAGATTAGGGAGTTTTTAGATCCCGCATAGAGTCAATCTATGAAAAAAGAGTCCCGTAAAGGGCAAAATAACTTACCTCGCCGGCTGGATGTTGCGAGCTGTACCCGCGATCTTTAGTAGCAGATGAGGGAGCCTCGGCGCCCTTGAACAGCCCCTTCCAGGCATCTTCATATGTAGTGTCGAAGAGCCTTTTTAGAGTCGAGTGCTGTGCCGGATCGAACTCCCATAAATTGAAGGCCCGTTGTTGGCATGGGAGGATCCGGCGGATGAGCATCACCTGGATTACGTTGACAAGCCTGAGATTCTTGCCCACCAGGTTTCGGACGCATGTTTGGAGTCCGGATGTCTCGTCCGAATTCCCCCAAGTCAGGCCCGTCTCTTTCCATGACGAGAGCCGTGTGGGGAAGCCAGATCTGAATTCGGGGGCCGCCACCCATTCGGGGTCGCGTGGCTCGGTGATGTAGAACCACCCCGATTGCCACCCCTTTATTGTCTCCACAAAGGAGCCCTCGAGCCATAGGACTTTGGCTATCTTGCCAACCATGGCGCCTCCGCACTCCGCTTGACGGCCGCCCACAACCTTCGGCCTGGCGTTGAAGATCTTCAGCCATAAGCCGAAGTGGGGCTGGATGCAGAGGAAGGCCTCGCACACGACGATAAACGCCGAGATGTTGAGGATGAAATTCGGGGCCAGGTCATGGAAGTCCAGGCCATAGTAGAACATGAGCCCCTGGACAAATGGGTGAAGTGGAAAACCTAGTCCACGGAGGAAGTGGAGGAGAAACACCACCTCTGATGGGGCCTGGGGGTTGGAATGAGCTGCCCCTTGTCAGGCAGCCTGTGTGCGATATCGCCGGACAAGTATCCGGCCTCCCGCAGTCTTGTGATATGCCCCTCCGTGACGGAGGAGGCCATCCACCTGCCTCCCGCTCCTGACATGATTGGAGAAAGGTTGAGGTGGGATGTGCGGACTTGGGCACTGGAGCTCGAGTGCGCGGAAATGGATGAGCAAAGGAGGAAGAAGGCGTAGGTGAAAAGGTGGATCCTTATCCCTTATATGGACGGGACGAAGCTATCGTCCCCACCAACTGGTAAAACTCGTTTATCTCCCAAGCGCCGTAATCAATGGCGCGGATGGGTTACCCACGTCCGTATTGATGAGAATCCCGGAATAAGGGGGGCACGATCTATGCTTTGATAAGACATGCCAAGAAAACTGCCTCGCTAAACGCGCTGAGGTGGAACAGTAAAAACGATTCATATAAAGGCCTAGCCGTGGTGTGATGTCACGCCGCGGAAGACGTCAGCAGATTTGTGCAAAAAGTTATTCTCTCTACGGTGGTATGTGGAACTTGTTTTGCAGAGCCGGACACTATCCTGGTGTTCAAAACCTTCTATGAAGTATTCGAAGGAGGAACCCGCCTTGCAATGCCGAAGACAATATCTGCGCCCGGACTAAATCGTCTTTGAAGCTTGGTTCGAGGCTCTTGAGGAGTCCTGGACTAGGGGTGTCCGGATAGCGGACTATCATCACGGCGGACTCCAAGACTATGAAGATACAAGATTGAAGACTTCGTCCCGTGTCCGGATGGGACTTTCCTTGGCGTGGAAGGCAAGCTTGGCGATGCGGATATGTAGATCTCCTACCATTGTAATGGCGACTGTGTAACCCTAACCTATCCGGTGTCTATATAAACCGGAGGGTTTTAGTCCGTAGGACACAACAGCAATCATACCATAGGCTAGCTTCTAGGGTTTAGCCTCCTTGATCTCGTGGTAGATCTACTCTTGTACTACCCATATCATCAATATTAATCAAGCAGGAGTAGGGAATTACCTCCATCGAGAGGGCCCGAACCTGGGTAAAAACATCGTGTCCCTTGTCTCCTGTTACCATCCGCCTAGACGCATAGTTCAGGACCCCCTACCCGGGATCCGCCGGTTTTGACACCGACAATGACCAAGATTACCCTATTGTCCAATATTCTAATAATACTTTGATAATCATATCCGTAGAGGAAATTTAATTACGCCCTTAAAAGTATGTTGCTGGTTTTTGCTACTCGTGATCTGCATTGGGATTTCCTCGAAGAGGAGAGGATGAAGCAGTATAGTAGAGATAAGTATTTCCCTCAGTTAAGAACCAAGATTATCAATCCAGTAGGAGAACCACATAGAAACTCGTTAGCAACACCTGCACACACAAAAGCAAATACTTGCACCCAACGCAAACAAGAGGGTTGTCAATCCTCTTGGCGGTTATTTGCAAGGATCAAATCTCGCAGTGGTAGATAGATAAAGTAAATTGCAAAATAAAATGAAATAGAAAAAGTGCAGCAAGGTATTTTTGGATTTTATATATGATAAAAGTAGACCCGGGGCCATAGTTTTCACTAGAGGCTTCTCTCTCGAACACATAGCATACAATGTGTAAACAAATTACTATTGGGTAATTGATAGAAAAATGCATAGTTATGACGATATTCATGGCGATGATCATGCATATAGGCATCACCTTCGAGACAAGTAACCCGACTTCTGCCTGTATCTACTACTATTACTCCACCCATCGACTGCTATCCAGCATGCATCCAGGGTATTAAGTTAATAAAAATAGAGTAACGCCTTAAGCAAGATGACATGATGTAGACAAAGTAAATCCAAGCAATATAAACAAACCCATCTTTTTATCCTTAATGGCAACAATACAAATACGTGTCCTTTCCTTTTCTGTCACTAGGATGGAGCACCGCAAGATCAAACCCATTACAAAGCACCTCTCACATTGCAATATAAATCAATCTAGTTGGCCAAACCAAACGGATAAACCGAAGAGAATTACAAAGCTATAACAATCATGCATAAAAGAGTTCAGAGAAAACTCAATTAAGATTCATAAATATTCAGATCATAAACCACAATTCACCGGGTCCCAACAAACACACCGCAAAAGAATATTACATCGGATAGAACTCGAAGAAGATCGAGGAGCACATGGTATCGAAGATCAAAGAGAGAGAAGAAGCCATCTAGCTGCTAACTATGGACCCGTAGGTCTGTGGTAAACTACTCACGCATCATCAGAAGGGCAGCAAGGATGATGTAGAAGCCCTCCTTAATCGATTCCCCCCGTTAGAGTACTGTAAAAGGCCTCCAGATGGGATCACGGAAGAATAGAAGCTTGCAGCGGCGGAAAAAGTGTTTCGGGTGCCTCTATGGTATATTGGGAATATTTTGTAAATTTATAGAGGTGGAATTAGGTCAATATGTGCCACGAGGAGCCCACAATCTCAAAGGGCAAGATGTGGAGTTAGATCAATTCATCATGTAATCTTTCTTTTATGGTATGCATATTAAGATCTGAATGATTCAAAGCAATAGTCTATAATTTGATATAAAGACATCAATACTCAGGCATACTAACAAACAATCATGCTTTCAAAATAAAAATGCTAAAGAATGTTATCCCTACAAAACAATATAGTCTTGCCATGCTCCATCTTCTTAACACAAAGTATTTATCATGTACAACCCTGATGACAAGCCGAGCAATTGGTTCATACTTTTTAACGCGCTTTAGCTTGTTCAAACCCCACGCAATACATGAGCGTAAGCCATGGATATAGCACTATGGGTGGAATAGAATACAGTGATAGAAATTAATGGTAAGTTGAAAAGGAAGAAAGTCTCACATCAACGCGACTAATCAACGGGCTATGGAGATGCCCATCAATTGATGTCAGTGCGAGGAGTAGGGATTGCCATGCAACAGATGCACTGAGAGCTGTAAGTGTATCAAAGCTCAAACTGAAAACTAAGTGGGTGTGCATCCAACTTGCTTGCTCATGAAGACCTAGGGCATTTTGAGGAAGCCCATCATTGGAATATACAAGACAAGTTCTATAATAATAAAAAATTCCCACTAGTATATGAAAGTGATAAAATAGGAGACTCTCTATTATGAAGAACATGGTCCTACTTGAAGCACAAGTGTGGAAAAAGGATAGTAACATTGTCCCTTCTCTATTTTTCTCTCATTTTTTCTTTTATTTTTTCTTTTATTCTGGATTCTTTGGCCTCCTTTTTTTATTTGGGATTCTTTGGCATATTTTTTTCTCCCATTACAAAGCACCTCGCCCACTGAAGATAAATCACTCTAGTTGACCAAACTAAACGGATAGATCAGAGAGAAATACAAAGCTATAACAATCATGCATAATAAAGTTCAGAAAAGGCTCCATTAATATTCATAAATATTAAGATCATAAACCGACAATTCATCGGATCCCAACAAACATACCACAAAAGAATATTACATAGGATAGAATTCCAAGAAGATCGAGGAGAACATGGTATTGAAGATCAAAGAGAGAGAAGAAGCCATCTAGCTACTAGCTATAGACTCGTAGGTATATGGTAAAGTGCTTAACGTCATTGATACGTCTCCAACGTATCTATAATTTTATATTGTTCCATGCTATTATATTATCCATCTAGGATTTTTTATATGCATTTATATGCTATTTTCTATGATTTTTGGGACTAACCTGTTAACCTAGAGCCCAGTGCCAGTTTCTGTTTTTTCCTTGTTTTTGAGTATCTTTTTGAGTACCACAGAAAAGAAAAACCAAACGGAGTCCAATTGACCTGAAAATTGACGAAGATTATTTTTTGACGAGAAGAAGCCCAGGGAGCATCAAAGATGGACCATAAGAGTCTCGAGGCACCCACGAGGGTGGGGGCGCGCCCCCTACCTCGTGGCTGCCTCGGAGACCCCCTTGACTTGTTCCCGATGCCAACACCTCTTATATATGCCCAAACTTTCAGAACATAACCTATATCAGGAGTTCCGCCGCCGCAAGCCTATGTAGCCACCAAAAACCAATCGGGACCTGTTAAGCACCCTGGGAGGGATCCTCACGGTGGCCATCTTCATCATCCCGGTGATCTCCATGACGAGGAGGGAGTAGTTCACCCTCGGGGCTGAGGGTATGTACCGGTAGCTATGTGTTTGATCTCTCTCTCATGTTCTTGATTCGGCATGATCTTGATGTATCGCGACCTTTGCTATTATAGTTGGATCTTATGATGTTTCTCCCCCTCTACTCTCTTGTAATGGATTGAGTTTTCCCTTTGAAGTTATCTTATCGGATTGAGTCTTTAAGGATTTGAGAACACTTGATGTATGTCTTTCATGTGCTTATCTGTGGTGACAATGGGATATTCATGTGATCCACTTGATGTATGTTTTGGTGATCAACTTGCGAGTTCCGTGACCTTGTGAACTTATGCATAGGGGTTGGCACACGTTTTCGTCTTGACTCTCCGGTAGAAACTTTGGGGCAATCTTTGAAGTACTTTGTGTTGGTTGAATAGATGAATATGAGATTGTGTGATGCATATCGTATAATCATACCCACGGATACTTGAGGTGACATTGGAGTATCTAGGTGACATTAGGGTTTTGGTTGATTTGTGTCTTAAGGTATTATTCTAGTACGAACTCTATGATAGATCGAACGAAAAGAATAGCTTCATGTTATTTTACTACAAAATCTTGAATAGATCGACCAGAAAGGATAACTTTGAGGTGGTTTCGTACCCTACAATAATCTCTTCGTTTGTTCTCTGCTATTAGTGACTTTGGAGTGACTCTTTGTTGCATGTTGAGGGATAGTTATATGATCAAGTTATGTTATTATTGTTGAGAGAACTTGCACTAGTGAAAGTATGAACCTTAGGCCTTGTTCCAACGCATTTCAATACCGTTTGTGGTCACTTTTACACTTGCTACCTTGCTGTTTTTATATTTTCAGATTACAAAAACCTATATCTACCATCCATATTGCACTTGTATCACCTTCTCTTCGCCGAACTAGTGCACCTATACAATTTACCATTGTATTGGGTGTGTTGGGGACACAAGAGACTCTTTGTTATTTGGTTGCAGGGTTGCTTGAGAGAGACCATCTTTATCCCTCGCCTCCCACAGATTGATAAACCTTAGGTCATCCACTTGAGGAAATTTTACTCTTGTCCTACAAACCTCTGCACTTGGAGGCCCAACAACGTCTACAAGAAGAAGGTTGTGTAGTAGACATTAAGCAGTTTCCGGCGCTGTTGCCGGGGAGGTGAGTGCTTGAAGGTATATCTTTAGATCTTGCAATGAAATCTTTTAGTTTCTTGTTTTATCACTAGTTTAGTCTATATAAGAAAACTACAAAAAATGGAATTAAGGTTGCCTCATATGCTTCATCTTTTTAATGTCTTCCGTGAAAATGATGGAAAGGAAAATTGTGCTCAAGTACTAGAAGTACAATTACATAGAATGCTTGGCATAAAATATGTGAATGATGAGCATGATTGCAATGTTGTTAGTATGAATTCTTTGAATACCCATGATGCTAATGATATGCAAAGCCACAAGCTTGGGGATGCTATGTTTGATGAAGATGATATGTTTAGCCCCCCAAGTTTTGATGAGCAAATTTATTATGATGAAAGCATGCCTCCTATTTATGATGATTATTGTGATGACACATATGCTATAAAGAATAAAGATAACCATGAAACTTGTCGTCATGATTTTAATTTTCAATTGGATTATGCTTCACATGATAGTTATTTTGTTGAGTTTGCTCCCACTACTATTGACGAGAATAAATTTTCTTATGTGGAGAGTAGTAAAATTTCTATGCAAGTAGATCATGAAAAGAATGCTTTATGTGCTGGTTATATGGTTGAATTCATTCATTATGCTACTGGAAATTATTATGAGGGAGAAATATATGCTTGTAGGAATTGCAATAATATCAAGTTTCCTCTCTATGTGTTGAAAATCTTGAAGATTTGCTTGTTTTACCTTCCTATGCTAGTTGATTATTGTTCCCGTAAGTTGTTTGCTCAAAAAGTCCCTATGCATAGGAGGTGGGTTAGAATTAAATGTACTAGTCATATGCTTCATGATGCTCTCTTTATGTTTCAATTTTTATCTTTTATGTGAGCATCATTGAAAACATCATGCCTAGCTGGGGGCGTTAAACGTTAGCGCTTGTTGGGAGGCAACCCAATTTTACTTTTGTCCTTTGCTTTTTGCTCCTGTTTATTAATAAATAATTCATCTAGACTTTGTTTAGATGTGGTTTTATGTTTTAATTAGTGTTTGTGCCAAGTAGAACCCTTGGGAAGACTTGGGTGAAGTCTTTATGATCTTGCTGTAAAAAATAGAAACTTTAGTGCTCACGAGATTAGCTGCCATTTTTTACTGGAGAGTATTTTAGGTTGATTCTTTTTGCAGATGATTAATAGACAAATTACTCAGGTCCACCACTTTATTTCATAATTTTTGGAGTTACATAAGTATTCGAATGATACAGATTGCTACAGACTGTTCTGTTTTTGACAGATTCTGTTTTCTATGTGTTGTTTGCTTATTTTGATGAATCTATGAGTAGTATCGGAGGGTATGAACCATAGTGAAGTTGGAATACAGTAGATATTACACCAATATGAATTTATAATGAGTTCACAACATTACCTAAGTGGTGATTTATTTTCTTATACTAACGGAGCTTACGAGTTTTCTGTTGAGTTTTGTGTTGTGAAGTTTTCAAGTTTTGGGTAAAGATTCGATGGACTATGGAATAAGGAGTGGCAAGAGCCTAAGCTTGGGGATGCCCAAGGCCCCAAGGTAAAATTCAAGGACAACCAAAAGCCTAAGCTTGGGTATGCCCCGGAAGGCATCCCCTCTTTCGTCTTCGTCTATCGGTAACTTTACTTGAGGCTATATTTTTATTCACCACATGATATGTGTTTTGCTTGGAGCGTCATTTTATTTTATTTAGTTTTGCTTGCTGTTTGAATAAAATACCAAGATATGAAATTCTTAAATGTTAGAGAGTCTTCACATAGTTACATAATTATTCGGCTACTCGTTGATCTTCACTTATATCTTTCGGAGTAGTTTGTCATTTGCTCTAGTGCTTCACTTATATCCTTTTAGAGCACGGCGGTGGTTTTATTTTGAAGAAATAGATGAACTTTCATGCTTTACTTATATTATTTTGAGAGTCCTAAACAGCATGGTAATTTTCTTTGGTTATAAAATTAGTCCTAATATGATGGGCATTCAAGATGGGTATAATAAAAACTATCATATGAAGTGCATTGAATACTATGAGAAGTTGGATTCCTTATTATTGTTTTGAGATATGAAGATGGTGATCTTAGAGTCATGCTAGTTGAGTAGTTGTGAATTTGAGAGATACTTTTGTTAAAGTTTGTGATTCCCGTAGCATGCATGTATGGTGAACCGTTATGTGATGAAGTCGGAGCATGATTTATTTATTGATTGTCTTCCTTATGAGTGGCGGTCGGGGACGAGCGATGGTCTTTTCCTACCATTCTACCCCCCTAGGAGCATGCGCGTAGTACTTCGTTTCAATAACTAATAGATTTTTGCAATAAGTATGTGAGTTCTTTATGACTAATGTTGAGTCCATGAATTATACGCACTCTCACCCTTCCACCATTGCTAGCCTCTCTTGTGCCGCTTTAACTTTCGCGGTATCATACACCCACCATATACCTTCCTCAAAACAGCCACCATACCTACCTATTATGGCATTTCCATATCCATTCCGAGATATATTGCCATGCAACTTACCACCATTCCGTTTATTATGACACGCTTCATCATTGTCATATTGCTTTGCATGATCATGTAGTTGACATAATATTTGGGGAAAAGCCACCTTCATAATTCTTTCATACATGTCACTCTTGATTCATTGCATATCCCGGTACACCACCGGAGGCATTCACATAGAGTCATATTTTGTTCTAAGTATTGAGTTGTAATTCTTGAGTTGTAAGTAAATAAAAGTGTGATGATCATCATTATTAGAGCATTGTCCCAAGTGAGGAAAGGATGATGGAGACGATGATTCCCCCACAAGTCGGGATGAGACTCCGGAGTAAAAAAAGAGGCCATAAAAAAATAGAAAGGCCCAAACAAAAAAAAGAGAAAAAAATGATGAGAGAAAAAGAGAGAAGGGACAATGTTACTATCCTTTTACCGGGCTTCCTCAAATTGCCCTAGGTCTTCGTGAGCAAGCGAGTTGGATGCACACCCACTTAGTTTCTTTTGTTGAGCTTTCATACACTTATAGCTCTAGTGCATCCGTTGCATGGCAATCCCTACTCACTCACATTGATATCTATTTATGGGCATCTCCATAGCCCGTTGATACACCAAGTTGATGTGAGACTATCTTTTTTTTCTCCACAACCACCATTCTATTCCACCTATAGTGCTATGTCCATGGCTCACGCTCATGTATTGCGTGAAAGTTGAAAAGGTTTGAGAACATCAAAAGTATGAAACAATTGCTTGGCTTGTCATCGGGGTTGTGCATGATTTAAATATTTTGTGTGATGAAGATAGAGCATAGCCAGACTATAAGATTTTGCAGGGATAGCTTGCTTTGGCCATGTTATTTTGAGAAGACATGATTGCTTTGTTAGTATGCTTGAAGTATTATTGTTTTCATGTCAATATTAAACTTTTGTTTTGAATCTTATGGATCTGAATATTCTTTCCACAATAAAGAAGATTACATTGATAAATATGTTAGGTAGCATTCGACATCAAAAATTCCGTTTTTATCATTTACCTACTCGAGGATGAGCAGGAATTAAGCTTGGGGATGCTTGATACGTCTCCAACGTATCTATAATTTTTGGTTGTTCCATGCTATTATATTATCCATCTAGGATGTTTTATATGCTATTTTATATGATTTTTGGGACTAACCTATTAACCTATAGCCTAGTGCTAGTTTCTGTTTTTTCCTTGTTTTTGAGTATCGCAGAAAAGGAAAACCAAACGGAGTCCAATTGACCTGAAAATTGACAGATATTATTTTTGGACCAGAAGAAGCCCACGGAGCATCGGAGATGGACCAGAAGAGTCCCGAGGCACCAACGAGGGTGGGGGCGCGCCCTACCCCCTGGGCGTGCCCCCTACCTCGTGGCCACATCGGAGACCCTCCTGACTTGTTCCCGACGCCAACACCTCTTATATAAACTCTAACTTCTAGAACATAACCTAGATCGGGAGTTCTGCCGCCGCAAGCCTATGTAGCCACCAAAAACCAATCAGGACCCTGTTCCGGCACCCTGCCGGAGGGGGGATCCCTCACCGGTGGCCATCTTCATCATCCCGGTGATCTCCATGACGAGGAGGGAGTAGTTCACCCTCGGGGTTGAGGTTATGTACCAGTAGCTATGTGTTTGATCTCTCTCTCGTGTTCTTTATTCGGCACGATCTTGATGTATCACGACCTTTGCTATTATAGTTGGATCTTATGATGTTTCTCCCCCTCTACTCTCTTGTAATGGATTGAGTTTTCCCTTTGAAGTGATCCTATCGGATTGAGTCTTTAAGGATTTGAGAACACTTGATGTATGTCTTTCATGTGCTTATCTGTGGTGACAATGGGATATTCACGTGATCCACTTGATGTATGTTTTGGTTATCAACTTGCGAGTTCCGTGACCTTGTGAACTTATGCATAGGGGTTGGCACATGTTTTCATCTTGACTCTCCGGTAGAAACTTTGGGGCACTCTTTGAAGTACTTTGTGTTGGTTGAATAGATGAATATGAGATTGTGTGATGCATATCGTATAATCATACCCACGGATACTTGAGGTGACATTGGAGTATCTTGGTGACATTAGGGTTTTGGTTGATTTGTGTCTTAAGGTGTTATTCTAGTACGAACTCTATGATAGATCGAACGGAAAGAGTAGCTTCATGTTATTTTACTACAGACTCTTGAATAGATCGATCAGAAAGGATAACTTTGAGGTGGTTTCGTACCCTACAATAATCTCTTCGTTTGTTCGCCGCTATTAGTGACTTTGGAGTGACTCTTTGTTGCATGTTGAGGGATAGTTATATGATCAAGTTATGTTATTATTGTTGAGAGAACTTGCACTAGTGAAAGTATGAACCTTAGGCCTTGTTCCAACGCATTGCAATACCGTTTGTGCTCACTTTTATCGCTTGCTACCTTGCTGTTTTTATATTTTCATATTACAAAAACCTATATCTACCATCCATATTGCACTTGTATCACCATCTCTTCGGTGAACTAGTGCACCTATACAATTTACCATTGTATTGGGTGTGTTGGGGACACAAGAGACTCTTTGTTATTTGGTTGCGGGGTTGCTTGAGAGAGACCATATTCATCCTACGCCTCCCACGGATTGATAAACCTTAGGTCATCCACTTGAGGGAAATTTGCTACTGTCCTACAAACCTCTGCACTTGGAGGCCCAACAACGTCTACAAGAATAAGGTTGTGTAGTTGACATCAGTCGTCGGTAGGGAAGCAAGGGTGATGTAGAAGCCTTCCATGATCGATTCTCCCTCTGGCAGAGTACCAGAAAAGGCCTCTAGATGGGATCGCAGAAGAACAAAAGCTTGCGGCGGCAGAAAAGTGTTTCGAGTGGCTCTCTAGATGTTGGGAATATTTGGAATTTATAGAGGCGGAATTAGGTCAAGAGGTGCCACGAGGGGCCCACAAGCCTAAGGGGCATCCCCTAGGGCGCGCCTAGCAAGCTTGTCGCTCCCTCGTGGCTCTTCTAGTCATCTCCCAAACCTTCATGGGTCCCTTCTGATTCATAAAAAATAATCCAAAGATTTTTCTCCATTTGGACTCTCTTTGATATTGATTTTCTGAAAAAATAAAAAACAAGAAAAAAAACAACAACTGGCACTGGGCACTAGGTTAATAGGTTTGTCCCAAAAAATGATATAAAATTGCATGTAAAACATCCAAGATTGATACTATAATAGCATGGAAAAATCAAAAATTATGGATACGTTGGAGACGTATCTAAAGGAAATATGCCCTAGAGGCAATAATAAAGTTGTTATTTATATTTCCATATATCATGATAAATGTTTATTATTCATGCTAGAATTGTATTAACCGGAAACTTGATACATGTGTGGATACATAGACAAAACACAGTGTCCCTAGTCAGCCTCTACTAGACTAGCTCGTTAATCAAAGATGGTTAGGTTTCCTAACCATAGACATGTGTTGTCATTTGATGAACGGGATCACATCATTAGGAGAATGATGCGATGGACAAGACCCATCCGTTAGCTTAGCATAATGATCGTTAAGTTTTATTGCTATTGCTTTCTTCATGGCATATACATATTCCTTTGACTATGAGATTATGCAACTCCCGGATACCGGAGGAATACCTTGTATGCTATCAAACGTCACAACGTAACTGGGTGATTATAAAGATGCTCTACAGGTATCTCCGAAGGTGTTTGTTGGGTTGAAATAGATCGAGATTAGGATTTGTCACTCCGAGTATGGGAGAGGTATCTCTAGGCCCTCTCTGTAATACACATCATAATAAGCCTTGCAAGCAATGTGACTAATGAGTTAGTTGCGGTATGATGTATTACAGAATGAGTAAAGAGACTTGTGAGTAATGAGATTGAACTAGGTATAAAGATACCGACGGTCGAATCCCGGGCAAGTAACATACCCATGACAAAGGGAATAACGTATGTTGTCATTACGGTCTGACCGACAAAGATCTTTGTAGAATATGTAGGAACCAATATGAGCATCCAGGTTCAGCTGTTGGTTATTGGCAAGAGAGGTGTCTTGGTCATGTCTACATAGTTCTCGAACCCGTAGGGTTCGCACACTTAATGTTCGATGACGATTTTGTATTATATGAGTTATGTTATTTGGTGACAGAATGTTGTTCGTAGTACCGGATGAGATCACGGACATGACGAGGAGTCTGGAAATGGTCGAGGGGTAAAGATTCATATATAGGACAATAGTATTCAGACACCGGAAGTGTTCCGGGGGTACCAGGTACATATCGGGTCACCGGAAGGGGTTACGGGCAACCCCCGACAAACTATATGGGCCTAATGGGCCAAGAGAGGGACAGACCAGCCCTTAGTGCCCCCTATAGGCCGAAATAAGGGGGAAAGGAAAGGAGGGAAGGGAGAAGAAAAGGGGAGGATTCGACCTCCCCCTTTCCTTCCCTCCCCCCTCTCTTTCCTTCCCCCCTCCAATGCATATGGAACGGGGGGAGGCCGACTTGGAGGAGGCGCCCAAGTAGGTTCCCTCCTACTTGGGGCGCCCCTTGCTGCCCCTCTCCCTCTCCCACCTATATATATGTGGGGGGGGGGCACCGCTAGAAGACACAACATTGATTCCTAGCCGTGTGCATCGCCCCCCTCCACTGTTTACGCCTCCGGTCATATTCACGTAGTGCTTAGGCGAAGTCCTGCACGGATCACTTCACCATCACCGTCACCATGCCGTCATGCTGACGGAACTCTCCTTTGACACTTTTCTGGATCAAGAGTTGGAGGTACGTCATCGAGCTGAACGTGTGCAGAACTTGGAGGTGCCGTACGTTCGGTGCTTGATCGGTTGGATCGAGAAGAAGTTCGACTACGTCAACCGCGTTGCCAAACGCTTCCGCTTTTGGTCTATGAGGGTACGTGGACACTCTCTCCCCCTCTCATTGCTATGCATCTCCTAGATAGATCTTGTGTGAGCGTAGGATTTTTTTTTTGAAATTACATGTTATGTTTCCCAACAGTGGCATCTGAACCAGGTCTATGCTTAGATGATATGCACGAGTAGAACACAAAGAGTTGTGGGCGGTGATAGTCATACTGCTTACCACCAACGTCTTATTTTTATTCGTTGGTATTGTTGGATGAAGCGGCCCGGACCAACCTTACATGACCACATTCATGAGACCGGTTCCACCGACAAACATGCAAATAGTTTTGCATACAGGTGGCTGGCGGGTGTCGGTTTCTCCAACTTTAGTTGAATCGAATTTGACTGCGGCCGGTCCTTGTTGAAGGTTAAAACATCAAGCTTGATAAATCACCGTTGTTGTTTTGACGCGTAGGTAAGAACGGTTCTTACTAGAAGCCCGTAGCAGCCATGTAAAACTTGCAACAAGAAAGTAGAAGTCGTCTAACTTGTTTTTGCAGGGCATGTTGTGATGTGATATGGTCAAGACATGATGTGATATACGTTATTGTATGAGACGATCATGTTTTGTAGAAGTTATCGGCAACTGGCAGAGCCTTATGGTTGTCGCTTTATTGTATGAAATGTAAACGCCATGTAATTGCTTTACTTTATCACTATGCGTTGTGATAGTTGTAGAAGCAATAGTTGGCGAGACGACAACGACGCTACGATGGGGATCAAGGTGTCAAGCCGGTGACGATGGAAATCATGACGGTGCTTTGGAGATGAAGATCAAAGGCACAAGATGATGATGGCCATATCATGTCACATATTTTGATTGCATGTGATGTTTATCTTTATGCATCTTATTTTGCTTAGTACGACGGTAGCATTATAAGATGATCCCTTACTAAAAATTTCAAGGTATAAGTGTTCTCCCTGAGTATGCACCGTTGCGACAGTTCGTCGTGCTGAGACACCACGTGATGATCAGGTGTGATAAGCTCTACGTTCACACACAACGGGTGCAAGACAATTTTGCACATGCCGAATACTCGGGTTAAACTTGACGATCCTAGTATGTACATACATGGCTTGGGAACACTGGAGACCGAAAGGTCGAACATGAATCATATAGTAGATATGATCAACATAGAGATGTTCACCATTGAAGACTACCCATCTCACGTGATGATCGGACATGGTTTAGTTGATTTGGATCACGTGATCATTTACATGACTCGAGGGATGTCTATCTAAATGGGAGTTCTTAAGTAATATGATTAATTGAACTTTAATTTATCATGAACTTAGTCCTGATAGTATTTGCAAAGTATGTTGTAGATCAATAGCTCATGTTGTAGCTCCCCTATGTTTTTGATATGTTCATAGAGAAAAACTAAGTTGAAAGATGGTAGTAGCAATGATGCAGACTGGGTCCATGATCTGAGGGTTATCCTCATTGCTGCACAGAAAAATTATGTCCTTGATGCACCGCTACGTAACAGACCTATTGCAGGAGCAGATGCAGACATTATGAACGTTTGGCAAGCTCGATATGATGACTACTTGATAGTTTAGTGCACCATGCTTTACGAATTAGAACCAGGACTTAAAAAACGTTTTGAACGGCATGGAGCATATGAGATGTTCCAAGAGCTGAAAATGATATTTTAGACACATGCCCGTGTTAAGAGGTATGAGACCTATGACAAGTACTTTGCCTACAAGATGGAGGAGAATAGCTCAGCTAGTGAGCATGTGCTCAGAATGTCTGGGTACTACAATCGCTTGAATAAAGTGGGAGTTAATCTTCCAGATAAGATAGTGATTGACAGAGTTCTCTAGTCACTATCACCAAGTTACTAGAACTTCGTGATGAACTATAATATGCAAAGGGATGACGAAAATGATTCCCAAGCTCTTTGCGATGCTGAAATTGATGAAGGTAGAAATCAGGAAATAGAATCAAGTGTTGATGGTTAACAAGACCACTAGTTTCAAGAAAAAGGGAAAAGGAAAAGAAAGGGAACTTCAAGAAGAATGACAAGCAAGTTGCCACTCCCGTGAAGAAGCCCAAAGCTAGACCTAAGCCTGAAACTGAGTGCTTCCACTACAAATATTTGGAAGATAAGAAGGATGGCAAAGTGAACAGAGGTATATTTGATATACATGTTATTGATGTGTACTTTACTAGTGTTCATAGTAACCCCTGGGTATTTGAAACCGGTTTAGTTGCTAGGATTAGTAACTCAAAACAGGAGTTGCAAAATGAACAGAGACTAGTTAAGGGCAAGGCGACGATGTGTGTTGGAAGTGATTCCAAGGTTGATAAGATCACCATCGCACACTCCCTCTACCTTCGGGATTAGTGTTGAACCTAAATAAATGTTATTTGGTGTCTGTGTTGAGCATAAATATGATTTGATCATGTTTATTGCAATAATGTTATTCATTTAAGTCAGAGAATAATTGTTGTTCTGTTTACATGAATAAAACCTTATATGGTCATGCACCCAATGTGAATGGTTTATTGAATCTCGATCGTAATGATACACATATTCATAATATTGACGCCAAAAGATGCAAAGTTGATAATGATAGTGCAACATATTTGTGACACTGACGTTTAGGTCATATTGGTGTAAAGCGCATGAAGAAACTCCATGCGCATGGACTTTTGGAATCACTTGATTATGAATCATTTGATGCTTGCGAACCATGCCTCATGGGCAAGATGACTAAAACTCCGTTCTCCGAAACAATGGAGCGAGCCACTGACTTACTGAAAATAATACATACCAATGTATGCGGTTCGATGAGTGTTGAGGCTCGCGGCGGGTATCATTATTTTCTGACCTTCACAGATGATTTGAGTAGATATGGGTATATCTACTTGATGGAACACAAGTCTGAAACATTTGAAAAGTTCAAAGAATTACAGAGTGAAGTAGAGAATCATCGTAACAAGAAAATAAAGTTTCTATGATCTAATCGTGGAGGCAAATATTTGAGTTACGAGTTTGTCCTTCATTTAAAACAATGTGGAATAGTTTCACAACTCATGCCACCTGGAACACAATAGCGTAATGGTGTGTCCGAACGTTGTAACCGTAGTTTATTAGATATGGTGCAATCTATGATGTCTCTTACCGATTTACCACTATCATTTTGGGGCTATGCATTAGAGACAACTGCATTCACGTTAAATAGGGCACCATCTAAATCTGTTGAGACGACACCGTATTAACTATGATTTGGCAAGAAACCTAAGTTATCATTTCTTAAAGTTCGGGGTTGCGATGCTTATGTGAAAAAGCTTCAGCCAGATAAGCTCGAACCCAAATTGGAGAAGTGCGTCTTCATAGGATACCCAAACAAAACTGTTGGGTAAACCTTCTATCACAGATCCGAAGGCAAGATCTTTGTTGCTAAGAATGGATCCTTTCTAGAGAAGGAGTTTCTCTCGAAAGAAGTGAGTGGGAGGAAAGTAGAACTTGAAGAGATAACTGTACCTTCTCTCGAATTGGAAAGTAGCTCATCACAGAAAACGGTTCCCGTGATGCCTACACCAACTAGAGAGGAAGCTAATGATAATGATCATGAAACTTGAGATCAAGTTACTACCGAACCTCGTAGGTCAACGGGAGCATGTTTCGCACCAGATTGGTATGGTAATCCTATTCTGGAAGTCGTGTTACTAGACCATGACAAACCTACGAACTATGAAGAAGCGATGATGAGCCCAGATTTTGATAAATGGCTTGAGGCCATGAAATCTGAGATAGGATCCATATATAAGAACAAAGTGTGGACTTTGGTGGACTTGCCCGATGATTGGCAAGCCATTAAGAATAAATGGATCTTCAAGAGGAAGACGAATGCTGATGGTAGTGTTACTATCTACAAAGCTTGAATTGTCACAAAAGGTTTTCGAAAAGTTCAAGGTGTTGACTACGATGAGATTTTCTCACTCATATCGATGCTTAAGTCTTTCCGAATCATGTTAGTAGTTGCCACATTTTATAAAATCTGGCAAATGGATATCAAAACTGCATTCCTTAATGGAGTTATTAAAGAAGAGTTGTATATGATGCAACCAGAAGGTTTTGTCAATCCTAAAGGTGCTAAAAAAGTGTGCAAGCTCCAGTGATCCATCTATGGAGTGGTGCAAGCATCTTGGAGTTGGAATATACGCTTTGATGAGTTGATCAAAGAATATAGTTTTATACAGACTTGCGGTGAAGCCTGTATTTACAAGAAACTGAGTGGGAGCACTACAACCTTTCTGATAAGTATATGTCAATGACATATTGTTGATCGGAAATGATGTAGAATTTTCTAGAAAGCATAAAGGAGTGTTTGAAAGGAGTTTTTCAAAGAAAGACCTCGATGAAGCTGCTTACATATTGGGCATCAAGATCTATAGAGATAGATCAAGATGCTTGATAAGACTTTCAATGAGTACATACCTTGATAAGATTTTGAAGGAGTTCAAAATGGATCAGTCAAAGAAATAGTTCTTGCTTGAGTTGTAAGGTATGAAGTTGAGTAAGACTCAAAACCCGACCACAGATAGAGAGAGAATGAAAGTCATTCCCTATGCCTCAGCCATAGGTTCTATAAAGTATGCCATGTTATATACCAGACCAATTGTGTACCTTGCCATGAGTTTGGCAAGGGGGTACAATAGTGATCCAGGAGTAGATCACTGGACAACGGTCAAAATTATCCTTAGGTACCTGAAAAGGACTAAGGAAATGCTTCTTGGTTATGGAGGTGACAAAGAGTTTGTTGTAAAGGGTTATGTCAATGCAAGCTTTGACACTGATCCAGATGACTCTCAGTCCCAATCTGGATACATATTGAAAGTAGGAGCAATTAGCTAGAGTAGCTCCATGCAGAGCATTGTAGACATAGAAAATTTGCAAAATACATATGGCTCTGAATGTGGCAGACCCGTTGACTAAAATTCTCCCACAAGCAAAACATGACCACACCTTAGTACTCTTTTAATCACATGGCGATGTGAACTAGATTATTGACTCTAGTAAACCCTTTGGGTGTTAGTCACATGGCGATGTGAACTATGGGTATTGATACGTCTCCAATGTATCTATAATTTATGAAGTATTCATGCTGTTATTTTATCATTCTTGGATGTTTTACAATCATTTTATAACAACTTTATATCATTTTTTGGGACTAACCGACCAAGTGCCCAGTGCCAGTTGCTGTTTTTTGCTTGTTTTTTTACATCGCAGGATATCAATATCAAACGGAGTCCAAACACCGCAAAACTTTTTGGAGATTTTTTTATGGACCATAACACTCAGGATGGGCTAGAGCAGCACCTGGGGGGGGGGGGTGCCCCGAGGGGGCACAACCCACCAAGGTGCGCCTGGGGGCCCAGGCGCGCCCAGGTGGGTTGTGCCCACCTCGGTGGCCTCCCGCACCCCCTCTTTGCTCTATAAATTCACAAATATTCCAAAACCCTTCAGGGTTAACCTAGATCAGAAGTTCCGCCGCCGCAGGGCTCTGTAGCCACCGAAAACCAATCTTGACCCCGTTCTGGCACCCTACCGGAGGGGGGAATCATCTCCGGTGGCCATCTTCATCATCCCGGCGGCCACCACGATGAGGAGGGAGTAGTCCACCCTCGGGGCCGAGGGTTTGTACCAGTAACTTTGTGTTTAATCTCGCTCCCTCTTTCTCATGTTCTTGAGATGTCACGATCTTGATGTATTGTGGGCTTTGTTAATATGGTGTTTTCCCCTCTCTATCTTGTGATGAATTGGGTTTTCCCTTTCAGATTTAGTTTTATCGGATTGAATACTTTTATGGATATGAGAGCACTTGATATATGTCTTGCAAATGGATACTCATGGTGACAATGGGCTATTATTATTATTATTCACTTGATATATGTTTTGGCACTCAACTCGCGGATTCCCGAGGTGACATTGGGGTAATCTACGCATAGGGGTTGATGCACATTCTTGTCTTTGTTTCTCCGGTAGAAATCTTGGGGCACTCTTTGAAGTTCTTTATGTTGGATTGATTATTATGAATATGAAATTATTTGGTGTTATTTTAGTACGAACTCTTGGATAGATCGATCGGAAAGAATAGCTTCGAGGTGGTTTTGTACCCTACAAACGATTTCTTCTTATGTTCTCCGCTAGATAGGAATTTGGAGTGATTCTTCATCGCACTTTGAGGGGTGATTATATGATCCAATTATATTAACACTGTTGAGAGATTGCACTAGTGAAAGTACGGACCCTAGGCCTCATTTTCAAGCATTGCAATACTGTTTTTGTGCCCGTTTACTATTTGCTACCTTGCTGTTTTTGTTTATTCAGATTATAAAAATATATTTCTACCATCAATAGTACACTTTTATCACCATCTCTTCGCTGAACTAGTGCACCTATACAAATTACCATTGTATTTGGTGTGTTGGGGACACAAGAGACTTTTTATTATTTGGTTGCATGGTTGTTTGCGAGAGACAATCTTCATCCTACACCTCCCACGGATTGATAAACCTTAGGTCATTCACTTGAGGTAAAATTGCCACTGTCCTACAAAACACGTGTCTACAAGAATAAAGTTGTGTAGTAGACATCAAGCTCTTTTCTGGTGTTGTTGCCGGGGAGGTGAGTGCTTGAAGGTATATCTTTAGATCTTGCAATCGAATCTTTTAGTTTCTTTTTTATCACTAGTTTGGTTTATAAAATAAAACTACATAAAAATGGAATTGAGGTTGCATCATATTATTGATCACTAGCACATATACCCGTGCGTTGCAACGGAAGAGCTATTTCTTTGCGAGAAGCAACATGAGAGATAATTAATTTGTCCACCAAAAACAATCTCCATAGCGGTGTGATAGAGAGGAGTTGTGGTCTTCCGCGGGTCATGTTTGTCCCGCGAGATCTTGATATTGGTGGGGTTAGTTGGCGTGGCGGCAACCATCCAGCTCGTGCCTTTTTTTCCTCTGGGTCCGCCTCTGTCTCAGGGTTGTGTCTGCCACCTCATTTGGTAGCTATGCGGTGACCTTCAAGGCACGATTGTTACCACTCTCTCTTACGATTGCGTAACCAGATGGAGTACTAATTTGTAGCGTATAAATCCTGTTTCATTAGCATATTTAGCGCATAACCAGACATCATTGTCCCTTCTTTATTAGGGTTTATCTTTTTTTTATTTTAGCACTAACGTGCCCACAATTTTTTTATTCGAGCCAAACCAACATACTCTCTTTTATTGGCCCAAGAAAAAAATTCTCCCTCAGACGACCCGGTATGGGAGTGCGGCTAAGGCCCAATATTGCCTGTGCAAAGAAAAGCAATTTTTTTCTTGGGCGAACTGCGCGGGGGCTACTATATGAAGCTAGTTGCGTAAAATAGCGTGTGGGACGCACATAAGTTCGTGTACGGGCCAACACACTGGTAGGCTCCAAGACAACCTGTGTTTGTAGGGTGCGAAAAAATCCCAAAAAATGATGAGTTGAAGGATCGAAATCTTGACCTAAAAGACCCGACTATGTGCTGCTATCCACTCGAAGACACGAGTCCTACCAACCAATGGCCAACTCAAAGATTTAAGATTATACTCCAATGCCAGATTGGTAAAAAGATACTTTATAAAATATACAAATTGTTGAATATTCTTGGAAACATGAATAATTTTGAAAATCCCAAACATTTTTTTGTCATTCTTTACATTTTTTCAGAAATACACAACAAAATTTGTAACGTTCGAAATTCACAATTTATTTGAAAACATGAACCTTCTATAATAACATGAAAATATTTTGAATTTGTGACTGTTTTTGAAAAAGGAAACATATTTTGAACACTCAGAACAATTTTTAAAAATGTGTTTCTTTAAACTCGGACATTATTCTGAATTTGCGAACATTTCACTAAAACATGAATATTTTTCATATTTGGAATATTTTTCAAATGCTACTGTTTTGGAAAATCTCAAATAACTTTGGAAAACACAAAGAAAAACGGATTTTTTTAAATCTGAACCAATATTGGAAGGAGAACAACAATCTAATGTTCTGAACGTTTTGCAAACGTAATATATTTTAAAATTTTGGGCATTTTCTGTAAATATTTTTTTTTCTGATATTATGAAATTTTAAATTAAAAAAATTGAATTTACTAAAAAAGGGAGAAAAAATAAACTTGAAAGGAAAAAAATACAAAAGAAACAGAGAAAGAAATGAAAAAAGAAAAAATAGAAACATAAGATAGAACAAAAAGAAGAAAATGTTCAATCCAACTTGGGCGCGCTGTGCGAATTTGCGACTATTTTGGAATGAGAGCAAAGATTTAATGTTTTGAACATTTTTTAAATTGAATTTTTTTGATATTGTGAACTTTTTTGAAAAAAATAGGATACGAAAAAGGGAGAAAGAAAAATAAAATTCAAAGGAAAACATGCAAAGGAAACAGGAAAGAAAAAAAGAAATAAATAGAAAATGAAAAATAGAAACATAACTCAGAACTAAGAAAAAGAAAACGGGTCAGCCCAGCTTGGTGGCCATATGAGAATTTGCGGCTGTTTGACGCTCAGTGAAATAAATAGAGTTTTGCTACCTGTGTGGGCACGAAAATTAACGGGCTGGCTTTGCTGGGCCACACTGCTGGCGACCCATGTACGAAATTCAGGCGTTTTTCCTTTTCTAGTAGAGAGCGGACCAAAATTTAGTACTACCTCGAATAGAAAAAAACTTTTCGATGGTGAATGGATGAAAAAATTGGAGAAACACACCTTGCTTTATTAGTAGGTATAGATCTTTATAACATCTTTCTTGAAAATGATAGAAAGGAAAATTGTGCTCAATTGATAGAAGAAGAATTCAATAGAATGTTTGGTATAAATGATGAGCATAATTGCAATGTTGCTAGTATGAATTCTTTGAATATCCATGATGCTAATGATATGCAAAGCCATAAGCTTGGGGATGCTATGTTTGATGAAGATGATATTTTTAGTCCCCCAAGATTTGATGTTAAAATTTGTTATAATGATTGCATGCCTCCTATTTATGATGATTATAATGATGAAAGTGGATTCGGTGAGGTCATGACCTTATTTAATGATGAATCCACCATTTTGGATGAGACTTCAATTGACTATGATAACAAAGTTCCTATCTATGATGATTATGGTAATGACATGTATGCTATAAAGAATAATGATAACCATGAAACTTTTCATCATGATTTTAATTTTCAATCACATGATAGTTATTTTGTTGAGTTTGCTCCCACTACTATTGATGAGAATAAATTTGCTTATGTGGAGAGTAACAAAATTTTTATGCTTATGCATCATGAAAATAATGCTTTATGCGATAGTTATATTGTTGAATTTCTTCATGATGCTACTGAAAATTATTATGAGAGAGGAACATTTGCTTGTAGGTATTGCAATAATATTGAGTTTCCTCTCTATGTGTTGAAAATATTGAAGTTATGTTTGTTTTGCCTTCCTATGCTAGTTGATTCTTGCTCCCATAGATTGTTTGCTCACAAAATCCCTATGCATAGGAAGTGGGTTAGGCTTAAATGTGCTCGCCATATGTTTCATGATGCTCATATTGTGTTTCAATTCTTTACTTTTATGTGAGCATCATTAAAATCATCATGCCTAACTTAAAAGGCATTAAAGAAAAGCGCTTGTTGGGAGACAACCCAATACTTTTACCTACTGTTTTTGTGTGTTCACATGATTAGGCTACTGTATTAATCATGTTTTATTGGTTTTGTTTCAATAAAATGCTGAGTAAAGCCCTTGGGATCATGTTGGATGATAGTTGATTTGATCTTGCTGAAAAATAGAAACTTTTGCGCTCACGAAAATAATTCTTATTTTTAACAGAAGAGTGATTTTGAGTTGATTCTTTTTTAAGAAGTTCAATATACAAATTTCTCACGTGTTACTAATTTTTTCATAATTTTTGGAGTAGCAGAAGTATGGTCTGAGTACAGATTACTACAGACTGTTCTGTTTTTGACAGATTCTGTTTTCAATGCATAGTTTGCTTGTTTTCTAGTTTCTATGGCTTATATTGCTCAATATAAATTGTGGAAATGATATGCTTCAGTAGGAATTGTTTGGAAACAATTATGAATCTTGTCTTTGACAGTACCAAAGTGAAATGGTTTGCTCTTTATCATACTAACCTATCTCACAAAGTTCCGTTAAGTTTTGTGTGATTGAAGTTTTCAAGTTTTGGGTGAGATGTCAATATGAGGAGAATAAGGAGTGACAATAACCTAAGCTTGGGGATTCCCGAGGCACGTGAAGGTAATATCCAAGGAAGATCCAAGCAACTAAGCTTGGGGATGCCCCGGAAGGCATCCGCTCTTTTGTCTTCAACATTATCGGTAACCTCACTTGGAGCTATATTTTTATTCATCACATGGTATGAGTTTTACTTGGAGCATAATTTTATTTTGTTAGGATTTTCTTTATGTTATTTAGAATAATGTTTCGCATCTTTCATTTCAATAAAAATGTCAAGGATAGCCTTCACCTTGCTTATTTTGAAAGTATACATGTTGCTGTTCGAAACAAAAAGTTTACCGCTGTTGCAAAAATTCCCTAGAAAAGTCAGAATGTGATAAAATGTGGAAACTTTTTGCAAAGCTCTGATAATTTTCTACAATGTGGTAAATTTTCATAATTTTTGGAGTTAGGGAAGTATTGATACTCTTGCATTCTTCTGATTTGTCTTTGTTTTGGCAGATTGCTGTTATGGTTGCATTGTTTGCATATGTTTGCTTGTTTAATGATTCTATTTGAGGATAGGAGTATTAAATATGCAGAGGCATTTAGTATGTAATGTTGAATAATAATTTTAGTGATTTGCTACAGTAGAGAATGATAAGGTTTTTGCATTGGTTTATACTAACTTATCTCACAAGTTGTTGTAGTCTTTTGTGGATGAAGTTTTTGAGATTTAGGGAAACCGTGATATGAGAGGAATTAAGGAGACACAAAAGCTCAAGCTAGGGGATGCCCAAGGCATCCCAAATTTATATCGGTTAGTATCGGTTGAGCCTAGTTTTTTTCTTCTTCACATTATGTGTGCTATTCTTGAAATGTCATTTTGTTTTGTTTTGCTTGCTGTTTTAATAAAATACTTAGATCCAAAAGTTTTTAAATAAAATAGAGTCCTCAAATAGTTGTCAGGGAGGCTAGGTAAGCGGCATTCGCATCCCGTCAACGAAGCTCTTCTCTATGGAATTAACTCTTGTGCTTCACTTATATCCTATGAGTAAATTGTTGAATAAATTGAATGTCATGAAGTTGAAAGCATATAATGCCTACTAGTAGCTTCACATTGGGTTTAGAAAGTGAAATACTTTGAGGATTGACAATCACAATATTGGTCATACAAGCAATTCACAAAAAATTACTATAAGGAAGAGAAATTTCACATGCAAATACACTATCATGGAAATATTTTGTGATTGTGAGCCCCCATCAAAATATTATATGCCAAAATTGTTGATGTTGGACAAGGAAGACAACATAATGATTTATGTTTGCTCATATTCACATAGAAGTTATATTGTCATAGATCCTTCAACACGTGGTGCTTTCCCCCCATCTTTTATAGCCAAAAATTCCGCACCAAGTAGAGATACTACTTGTGCATCCAAAAGCCCTTAAACCCAAATCTTATTTTCAAGAGTCCACCATACCTACCTAAGGATTGAGCAAGATCCTTCAAGTAAGTTGTCATCGGTGCAATAAGGCAATAAAATTTGCTTCTAAAAGTGTTAGATCATTTAGTGTAAGAGAAAACTGAGCGATGTACGAACTTGTGATGGCAGAGAATAAAAGCGACAGACTGCATAATAAAGGTTGCTATCATAAGGGGCAATATAACGTGAAGTTCTTTTGCACTAAGGGGTCGAGCATACAAACAAATAAGCGCATGGCAACCTCTGCTTCCCTCTGTGAAGGGCCTATCTTTTAATTTTCAGTATTTACTTTTATGCAAAGAGTCAAAGTTATTCTCTCTATTCCTTTTTATTTTTCTCTTTTGGCAAGCATCATGTGGTGAGGAAAGATCTAGGCACATATATCCAGTTGGATATGGGTAGCAAGAGTTATTATTGTTGACATCACCCTTGAGGTGAATACGTTGGGAGGCGAAATTATAAGCTCCTATCTTTCTATGTGTCCGGTTGAAACGTTTTGCTCATGTGTATGCGGTGAGTGTTAGCAATCATAGAAGACTATAATATGGTTGAGTATGTGGAGCTCTTACTTAAACTCTGTTGAATAAGTTGAATTGCAATTGCTTGGTGACTAAGAACATAGGTTGTTGAGTTTCAAGAGAGTTTATTGTTTGAACCTTAACATGTGAATTGGTTGCTACTTTAACATGAGAAATTTTATGAGAAAGAATTGCTGTTATTGTCAGTGTCACAGGAACGGGGTGCCTGTGACTTTCTCGCTCACACCACGACGTGGTTTCCACCAACGGCCCTGAGGGCCAGCCTTCAAGAAGAATTACTCAAGACCCTTGCGAGGGGCCAAGCCTCGCAAGGCAGACGACACCCAGACCTCCCTGGGGGCGGCCTCGCTAGCCTGGCTCCTGAGGAGTGGAGATATCTATAAAAGGAGCACCTCGCGAGGTTCACATGACATGAGCCATGACGACCAAGGCCAGGCGGGCGCCAGCGGGCGTAGTGTACCAGTTTCCTCTTTGGTGCCAAGGAGGCAAGCGCAAGTGAGGAGTCCCGAGGAGTCAAGCAAAGGTTTCCTTATCAGTGCAACAAGACCAAGACCGCCAGGACGGCAGGTCGGAGGTCATCGGGGAGCCCACAACAGCATCACCACCAGAGCCTTTGGCAGGTGAGGACTACTTTTGTTAGGATAGCTTGTATTAGTTGTCTCCCTTCAAAATTGGCTGTTGTGGGATCCCTTCCCGCCTACATTTGGAAGAGGACCAAGGCCCTTATAAATAGGACTTACCCATCACCATAGAGGGGGACGGATCATTCAGATCATCCTCACACCCACCAGCTCATCGAGCTCAAGAACACCTCACCTCCTGAGGCTGTTCATCCACTGTACTAGTTCATCCTCAGCCCCTCGAGGCAATCCACCACCACACTGGAGCAGGGTATTACATCGCAAGGTGGCCCGAACCAGTATAAACCTCTATGTCTCTCGTTCTTTGGGTTCGTCGAGCTAGGCCGTGGAATCGTTGGGTAGGCAGGCCGGGGAGAGAGAGTTCTTCGTGCACACCCCAGAGTTTGAACCTCTCAAGGGTCTGCGGAACCCAGAATCCAACATTTGGCGTGCCAGGTAGGGGTGCGCTGAAGCCTTCTCTTCCATCGATCGACCCGCCATCACCACGCGGTCCCGATGTCTGACGATCCGAGGACACATGCCGACCATTGGGCTGCCTGGCCCGCCCGGGCGGCGCCGCCCGCTCAAGAAGACCTCAACTCCGCACTCCAGGCGGCCTGCACACCGCCCAGCACCCCCGGGCGCGGTGGCAAGGACCGCACCCTCCGCCCTCGCGCTGCGGCGCACGTGCGCCACCATGCAATCTTCAGGCTACACTGCGGCAACGTCACTCATCATGGCGCGGGAATTGCTGCGATGTAGGCTGATGGAGAGCGACCGCGATGCGCTGCTGGAGCGCGTCGCCAAACTGCTGGACGCTGCCTACAGAGGTACGCCGCCTTTCTGCTCCTTGCCCATGCCTCAGGTTGTGGCAGAAGTGTGCGCGAGGCCCTGGTGAGCCCGCGCGCCCCCTGGGGCGCTAGGGGGATCCGACAACGCCAACATAGACCTCGGCGCAGCCCGTCCTACCCCGAGAGCGCCACTGAGGGAGTCCTGGATTAGGGGGTGTCCGGATAGCCGGACTATAGCCTTTGGCTGGACTCCTGGACTTGAACATACAAGATTGAAGACTTCGTCCCGTGTCCAGATGGGACTTTCCTTGGCGTGGTAGGCAAGCTTGGAGATACGGATATGTAGATCTCCTACCATTGTAACCGACTCTGTGTAACCCTAACCCTTTTCGGTGCCTATATAAACTGGAGGGTTTTAGTCTGTAGGACGAACAACTATCATACCATAGGCTAGCTTCTAGGGTTTAGCCTCTCTGGTCTCGTGGTAGATCTATTCGTGTACTACCCATATCATCAATATTAATCAAGCAGGAGTAGGGTTTTACCTCGAGAGGGCCCGAACCTGGGTAAAAACATCGTGTCCCTTGTCTCCTGTTACCATCCGCCTAGACGCATACGATTCGGGACCCCTACCCGAGATCCGCCGGTTTTGACACCGACATTGGTGCTTTCATTGAGAGTTCCTCTGTGTCGTCATGTTTAGGCCCGATGGCTCCTCCGATCATCAACAATGATGCGCCCCAGGGTGAGACTTTTCTCCCCGGACAGATCTTCATATTCAGCGGCTTTGCCTTTGCGGGCAATTCGCTTGGCCATCTGGAGCAGATTGAAAGCTACGCCCCGCCACCAGGTCGATTTGGAAGTTTGAACTACGGCTGATGTCCGCGGAGACTTGATCTTCGACGGGTTCGAGCCACAGCCAAGCGCCGCCTTTATCACGAGGGCATGATCTAGCTCTGCCGCCCGAGCGAGGTCACAGGAAACCCACCGGTGTCGCTCCGACCTTTAGCACGTAGCCGACTGCGCCGATCGAGGACGGGTGGCTGGACACCGCCTCGAGGGCTGTGATCTCTATGGCGATTGAGCCGTACACCTACCCCGTCCTTTGCAAAACTCGTGACTCCAAGGTGCCGGACTCCTCTCCGGACTCCGAGCTTTCCGCGCCCCCGCCAATCGAATCCGATTGGGCGCCGATCATGGAATTCACTGCCGCGGACATCTTTCAACACTCTCCCTTTGGCGGCATCTTGAATTCACTAAAGTCTCTCTCTCTTTATCAGGAGAGCCCTGGCCGGATTATGGCCAGGAAGGTTGGGATGCGGAAGACGAAGAAATTCAAAGCCCACCCACCACCCACTTCGTAGCCACTGTCGATGATTTAACCGACATGCTCGACTTCGACTCCGAAGACATCGACGGTATGGACGACGATGCAGGAGACGACCAAGAACCAGCGCTCACAGGGCACTGGAAGGCCACCTCGTCATACGACATATACATGGTGGATATCCCAAAAGATGGGAATGGCGATGGAACAATGGAGGATGACCCTCCAAGAAACAGCCTAAGCGCCCGGCGTCGGTAGCCGCTCTAAATCCCGCCACAAAAACGGTGATTCCGGCACGGAGACAATAACACCCCGGACAAAGGTCAAGATAACCCCTCCAGCAGGATTCAGCGCAGAGGATGGAGAAGCCAACCCTCACGAGAGAGCGGCGAAGAGAGGTAGAGGACGATAATTACATGCTTCCCTCCGAAGATGAGGCAAGCCTCGACGACGAATTAAATGCCGTGTCCGAGGATCCCGTTGAACAAGAGCGTTTCAAACGCAGGCTCATGGCCATGGCAAGCAGCCTCAAGAAAAAGCAGCAACAGCTTAGAGCTGACCAAGACTTGCTAGCTGACAGATGGACTGAAGTCCTTGCGGCCGAAGAGTATTGTCGGATTTCGGGTTCCGGCAGACCCTTGAGGTTCGAACATTGGGGTGCACGCGGAGATCCAACCCTCCACCGTCTCGCACTCGCCGAATCGCTGGGACCTAAACTACTAACGGAACAACACAAGAGACGTGAGATTTATACTGGTTCGGGCCACCATTGTGGTGTAATACCCTACTCCAGTGTGTGGTGTGGTGGATTGCCTCTTGGGCTGATGAGGAGCAGTACAAGGAAGAACAACCTCGTGAGGGTCTGTTCTTGGCGGGTGCGATGAACTGCAAGGTGGTGTTCAGTCGCTCTAGCTACCGGTTTCTTGATGAGGATTCGGCTCTCCCCGCCCTGGGGGTGGCTACTCTTATTTATAGGTGAAGGCCCTAGGCCTCTTCCCAAATATTGAGCAGGAAGGGCGCCAACAATTGGCCATTTTGAAGGGGAACAACGGGTACACTTATCCTGACTAAAGTTGGTCCTCGCCTGCCAAAGGCTCTGGTGATGATGCCTGCTTGGGCTCCACGATGACTCCTTCCGGCCGTTGGGCTAGTCTTGGTCTTGTTGCACCGAAACAGATGCCTTTGCTTGATGCTCTCGCTGCGCTTGCTCCCTTTGCACCAAAGAGGAAGGGAGGACATCATGCTGGCTGGCGCCGATCGGGCGCCCTTGGTCGTCATGGCTTGCGTCCACGGGCACCTTGCGAGGTACCGCCTTGAACTCTCCACCTCCTCATGAGCCAGCCTGACGAGGCCGTGCTGAGGAAGCTCCTTGTCGCCCCGCCTGAGGCTTGGCCCCTCGCGAGGGTCTTGAGCTTGCGTTGATGAAGATGGGCCGTCTTTGGGCCTCCTTCGAGCCACGCCCGCGGGCATGGCGAGCAAGTCTGGGACCCCGTTCCCGAGAATGCCGACAGATAGCCCGGGCCTGGCGCCCGAACTTGGCCGAGTAGAGAGGCGAAAGGGCAAGTGCGAAGCGTCGCGGGCCCTAACAGCCTGCGGCCTTGGGCGTCGCGTGGCGGTTGATTGTGAACTGCTTCCCCATGATGCCTCGGTAACCACCCGGATTCATCAAGTCCCTGCATGTAGAGTCGGTCATGGTTACCGGTGATCGTAGAGGCCGACGGTTGGCCTTCGCCGGCTATAAGTACGAAACGGCGCGCGCCCTTCTAGTCTATCCTTCTGCTTCTCCTCCTCCTCGTTTCGTCTGGTTGCCATGGCTCCGATCCGCCGGTTCTCCACGGAAGAAGGAAAGGCTCCTCAAGAGGATCCTGACCTGCTCCCCCCAAAGAAGCGGCTTGCCCTCTGGTGTCAGGGCAAGAGCGCTCGCCAGGAGGCGCCCATGTCCTGGTGTGAGCGGCCGCCACCAGGGTTCCCTCTTCCCTTGTACGCGCACATTGGCGGCTCTGAAGGAGGCGAGCCGTGCGCCACGAGCGGCGCCGCCGACGACACCGACCGGTCACGAAGGTGTGCGTCTTCCCCCCTGGAGTCCACGCCGAGGGCTCCTGCCGGGAGTTCGTGCTTCACGTCGCCACGCCTCCTAAATCTTGGATTCGTCTTCCTTCTTTCTTCGCCTCCGTCGTCCGGCAGGGGGAACCCCTGGGACTCTGGCTGCAGCACGCCGGCTGCGGCACCCTCGCGACCGGGGCAGAGGTCGCGGTAGTTGCCCCGGGCGAGGTCTTCATGACTCGAGGCTGGGGCGAGGTCGCCCGGGTCTGCAGGGCGAGGGGCGCCCTCACGATCCATCTGGAGTACGATGGTGCTTCGGTGGTGTCCTTCAAGGCCTTCGACGAAGAGGGTCGTCGGCTAGAGTGCTGCCCCGGGAGAGGTGGTCGGGGTCCTGCTGCGGTGAGACAGAGGCCGGCCGATCGCCCCCTTGGCCGCTCCTCAGGCGACGAAGGCGCCGGAGGATCCAGCGACTCCGCCGAGCTCTTTGCGACGCCGGAGACGAGCGACGACTGCTACGAGCCTCCGAGCCTGTGCCGCTCCCGGAGCAGGGCGGGCTTGTCAGGTCGTCGCCGCCCCTGATCTGGATGGGTTTGGCGCCGGACCGGGTGGCCCATTGTTGATGATGGCATCTGCCGCGATGCCCCCTGTAGTTAGGATTCCTTAGGATGCGCGCCATTTGTTCCTGCGAGGGGCCAAGAATATACCCCACGGGGGCTTGTAAGATGTTTGCAGCTCCATCCGTCAATATAATCCTTTTTATGAAGCAGTGCGAGATGCTCATTCCGTTCTAGCTCAGTTTCCTCCTTTCAGTCCTCACGAGGGCCTGATGCTCTGCGCCGACAGGTCCCAGTCCCAAGGCGGCTTCAGCCGTCGCTGGTATGCCAGGTCGCAATGCCGTGGTCAAGGCTAGGAGGTGAGCGGCCCGAGGTCCGGTAAGAGACCTTGAGTCGCGATGCTCAGGGGGTCCCCCTTGGCGCTCAAGCAGCCATCATTCGGTGAGAAAGGAGAGCGACGTTGCTAACACGGGGTTGCATTGAGTGTGGGGATGGTGTTGCGATAACTAGTGTGTCCGGAGGGTGACTTATCTCGAGGGTCAGGACAATGCCTCCTAGTGCGGCGCTAGGTCCGTGCCTTGGCCGGCGAGAGATTGCGTGGCGAGGTCGTTGCGTGCTCCTTGGAGGGACCCTGCAGGTTCACCACAAAAGGAACAAGAGCTCGCCGTGGCGATCGTTAGTTCTGCCATTAGTTGCTTGGGCGAGACGCAAGAGGCCTCGCGAGGTGTGTTGGGGTACCCGTGAGCTAGCGCAGGGCTCACGGGGCCCTACCTCAAGGCGGGTTGCGCCTGGCTCTGGGCCTTATCTTCGAGTGTGTTCCTGCAAATTTGGCCAGATGCCGGTGCTCTACGTCTTGGTCCGGCTCTCGGGCTGGTCTCGGCCGTCGGGCAAGCCAGTCGCGATGCCATGGACAAGACCAGAGGTGAGGGCGGAGAGCGGTAGGAGCCACGAGTCGCGATGCTCGGGCACCCCCTTTAACGCGCAAGCTGGGTTCGATGAAGAAACTCGTCGCCCTCGGGTCCCGGCTGTCGGGCTGGTCTCGGCCGTCAGCTGGCAAGCCAGTCGCGATGCCATGGATGGGACCGGAGGGTGAGGCGGAGAGCGGTAGGAGCCACAGTCGCGATGCTCAGGCACCCCCTTTAACGTGCAAGATTCCGCCACCCAGGAAAGGCTCCAAATAACAAGCATGGTGGAGCGAGAGCATAATCCTAAGGAAAACGTAAGAAGGATACATGCCGCTGGGACAGGCCCGAGCGGCTTGGGGATGATGCAGCCCGAGGGGCGCCCCCAACAGGATAGGCTAATGACATGAAATAAAAGGGATACATGCCGCAGGGACGGACCCACGCGGCCCTGAAGGCGCTCCCAGCCGGAAACAAAACTTAAAGATGTCACCTGGTGATGTTAGGGACGAAGGGGTGTTGGTGTAGCAGACTCAGTGGGCTGCGGGAGCCGATCCTCACGAGTCCCGTGCCCGAGGCCTCGGGAGGATCCGGAGGCCTGGCGGCTCCTCGGGGCCATCTCCATCTCCGCCGGGGCTGCGGCATGCCTGACCTCTCGAGCCTCGGGATGGCCCTCATGAGATCTTTGGTGCGCAGAATCTGTGTTTGGCGAGCCGTGAGGCATGCGCGACGTAGGCTGTGGGCGGGCCCTCGCAACGCCCCACTCGCGAGGGCCAGGCGCTCTTGAGACGGCTCGGTTGAGCCTGGTATGTCGATGCGCGCGCAGCCCACCATCCTCGCTTGGATGGGGGCCACAGTGGTGGCGGCGGCTGCCCTCATGACCCTTGACTCCTGTAGCTCTGAATGGCCTTGGCAGCGAACTCCCGAGGGTTCGGCCCTCCTTGCCTTGCTCACCTTGCAGAAGCGTGCTTCAAGCACGCCTCCACGTGGTGCCCAAGCGCCTCCCTCGTGGCCTTGGCGAGGTCGACGGCCATCCAGGGGAGAGCCCCCGAGCCAGGCCTGAGGAGGGCGCCGGGCGAGCTTTCCTATGCGATGGTAGGAGGCTCCCCGGCCCGGTCACGGGCCTGAGAACCTGCCTCTTGAGGAGCCGGGCGGTCGATGTCACCTTCTTCTTGGGTGCGGCCCGGAAGGCCTCCTGCTGCGTGGTGCAGGTCTTCTAGCGTCTGACTGAAAGGCTCGCTCCGAGAGCACTGCTGCGTCTCTCTCCTCACAGGGCACCGTGATGACCCCGCCGCTTCCTAGCATCTTGAGGACGTTGTAGCCGTGGTGGGTTACGGCCATGAATTTGGCCAGTGCCGGGTACCCGAGGATGGCGTTGTACGGCAGGCGAATGTGGGCGTCGTCGAAGTCGATGAGCTCGGTGTGGTAGTTGTCGCGAGCCCCGAAGGTGACAGGAAGGCGGACCTGCCCGATCGGGACCATGGAGCCGTCGGTGACTCCGGAGAAAGGCTTGGTTGGCTGAAGCTGACTGTAATGCACTTGAAGATTGTTGAATGTTTCCACGGACAGGACGTTGAGTCCTACCCCGCCGTCGATGAGGGTCTTGGTGACGAGTACGTTGCTAATGATTGGGGAACAAAGCATCGGGAGAACTCCGGCTGTGGACGCGCACTTGAGCTGGTCCGCTGAGCTGAACGTGATGGCGCACGCCGACCACCTGAGAGGGCGCGCGACCTCGAGCTTGGGGAGGACTGCATTCACTTCGCGGGCGAACTGCTTGAAGATGCGCTGAGAGGCTGGGGCTTGAGCTCCGCCTAGGATGCAGGCGATCGCACGCGGTTCCTGGAAGCCCCCAGCCCCCTCGTCCTGATGACGGTCCTCAATTCTCCTTGGCTGCGGCGGCAGCGGAGGGAGGCCTGCGTTCCCCTGCGGGCGATCCTCGCGAGGCTGATCCCTCCAGCCTCCCTCGCGAGGCGGGTCTTGCCAACGGTCCTCGCGAGGTTGGTCGTGCCACCCTTGGCGCGGGCCGCGGTCTTCCCAGCGTCCTGCATTCCTTCCTCCTCCTCGGCCGTAGCCCCGGTCGCTGCGCTCGGGGCGTCTGCTGACCCTTCCTTCGCGTACGGCCCGGAGCTCTTGGCATTCATTGGTGTTGTGGGTGTGGAGGTCGTGGTACACGCAGTACCGACTGCCCTTGGAGGACTCGGGCTGATCTCTGCCTCGCTTGGTGTATGCGGATTCGGCAGTATGGCAGCCCCTTGCGCTTCACATCCTTGGCCTTGGACTTCTTTTCTTGGGATCCGCGGCGGGCAGCTCGAGGAGGGAGAGGCGCCTCTCCTCAGCCCTGGCGCACTTGGTCGCCAAGTTGAACAGCTCCAAGGAGGTGCACAGATCTTCATGCATCGCCAGCTCCTCCTTCATCTTGATGTCGCGCACGCCGTCGGAGAGGCAGAGATGATGGCCTCCTCCGTTACCCTGGAGATCTTGAGGCGTGCGTTGTTGAAGCGCTGGATGTACTTTTGCAGGGTTTCCCCTGGCTGCTGCTTGATTTGGCGCATGTCGCTCACGACGGGTGGCCGGTCGCGAGTACCCTGGAAGTTGGCGATGAAGCGGGTGCGCATCTCGGCCCAGGAAGAGATCGTGCCTGGGGCCAGATTCAGGAGCCAGGTGCGGGCTCCGACCTTGAGCGCCATGGGAAACCAGTTCGCCATGACCTTTTCACCCCCGTTGGCAGCCTCGATGCCCAGCTCGTAGAGCTGGAGGAACTCCGTAGGGTCAGCTGTGCCGTCATAGCAGGCAGGCAGGTCTGGCTTGAACTTGTCGGGCCACGTGACGCTGCACAGCTCGGAGGTGAAGGCGCGGCAGCCCGCCGTGGCCGCGGGGGGCCTCGGACGACAGAGAGCTTGGTCTTGCGGGCCTCCTGCGCCGTGGCTGAGGCAGTCTGGTCTGACGTCTTTGGAGCGGGAGCACTCGGGCAGCTTCTCGTGGGCGAGGAACTTCTTGACAGCTCTGCTCTTGCCGCGCCGGCGCCTGGCGGAGCGGGTTCCGCCCAGGGGCCGCGCGCCTTGGGGCCAGGGCGCCTTCTTGAGGAGGAGGCGGCTGAGGCACCCCGGGAGCTTCATCGCCCGCGCGGGGCGGGTGCGGTGCAGCGAGACGGACGGTGCGGGCGCCTCTGCAGCGCCCCGAGCTTCAGCGACTTCGGTCGAGCCATTCTTCGTAAACGTCGTCGGCCGACGGGCGGTAGCGCAGGAGCTTGTTTGCGCGATGAGTGCAGCTCGGGCCTCCATGGTCGCAGCTGGAGCGCGCTGAGCGAAACCAGCGGGGTGAGCGAAGGCGTGGCGGTGCGGCCGTCCCGCCTCATGGGCGGGTCTTTGGGGCGATGCTTGCTGCTCGTTCCCGCCAGCCGGTGGCGGCGTTGACGGCAGTGATGGGGAACGACGAGGGCGCCCGCCGATGGGAGCTGTCTGGGCGACATGGGAGGCGAAGCGGCTCGGCGCGTTCAGCCGGCAGGCGTCGAACATGGTTGCGGTGGTCGGGAAGAACGAGGCGACGAAGGCAGATTCCGGCGCACCTACCTCGGGCGCGCCAAATGTCGGATTTCGGGTTCCGCAGACCCTTGAGGTTCGAACACTGGGGTCTTGTGGAGATCCAACCCTCCACCGTCTCGCACCTCGCCGAATCGCGGGGACCTAAACTACTAACGGAAGAACATAAGAGACACGAGATTTATACTGGTTCGGGCCACCATTGTGGTGTAATACCCTACTCCAGTGTGTGGTGTGGTGGATTGCCTCTTGGGCTGATGAGGAGTAGTACAAGGAAGAACAGCCTCGTGAGGGTCTGTTCTTGGCGGGTGCGATGAACTGCAAGGTGGTGTTCAGTCGCTCTAGCTACCGGTTTCTTGATGACGGCTCTCCCCGCCCTGGGGGTGGCTACTCCTATTTATAGGCGAAGGCCCTAGGCCTCTTCCCAAATATTGAGCGGGAAGGGCGCCAACAATTGGTCATTTTGAAGGGGAACAACGGGTACACTTATCCTGACTAAAGTTGGTCCTCGCCGCCAAAGGCTCGTGATGACGCCTGCTTGGGCTCCACGATGACTCCCTTCCGGCCGTTGGGCTGGTCTTGGTCTTGTTGCACGAAGCGGATGCCTTTGCTTGATGCTCTCGCTGCGCTTGCTCCCTTTGCACCAAAGAGGAAGGGAGGACACTGCGTGGGCTGGCGCCCGACTGGCGCCCTTGTTCGTCATGGCTTGCGTCACGGGCACCTCGCGAGGTACCCTACCTTGAACTCTCCGCCTCCTCATGAGCCAGCTTGACGAGGCCGTGCCTGAGGAAGCTCCTTGTCGTCCGCCCCGCGAGGCTTGGCCCTCGCGAGGGTCTTGAGCTTGCGTTGATGAAGATGGGTCGTGCTGGGCCTCCTTAGAGCCACGCCGCAGGCCGCAGGCAGGCAAGTCTGGGGACCCCCGTTTCCAGAACGCCGACAAGTATGAACTCGAGCGCCCCTCCAAGAGCTACCCAAAACGCAGGCTGCTACCCCAATTAGAGGAGGAAGCACCCAAACCTACATCACCAACGCATGATACGGCTGACCGGCCACCTCATTGCCACGACAGAGAGGCCTCTCGGCCCTCAACTCAAGCCGCACCCCGGCGCCGCTCAAAAAATACCAAGGCGCGGGGAAATGCGCCAGACTTGCGAGATATATTGGAGGGCAAGGCAAGGCAAACAAGATCGATCGATCTACGGATCGCGTGGCGCATACGACACGTGGCGATAACTGGCCACGCGCGGGATATGGCAACTCGGCCGGGCGAACATAGTAGACAAAGCTCATTTGAGCTCCGTCGTGATATAGCCCAATACTGAGGCGCCAAGACACCCACTATGCTTCATAGATGAAGTGATGGATCATCAAATCCCTGAGGGTTTCAAACCCGTAAACATTGAATCATACGATGGCACAACAGATCCTGCGGTTTGGATCGAGGACTATCTCCTTCACATCCACATGGCCCGTGGCGATGATCTACACGCCATCAAATACCTCCCACTCAAGCTTAAAGGACCAGCCCGACATTGGCTTAACAGCTTGCCAGCAGAGTCAATTGGTTGTTGGGAAGACACGGAAGCCGCATTCCTCGACAATTTCCGGGGCACATATGTGCGACCACGAACGCCGATGACCTAAGACACATAATCCAGCAGCCGGAGGAATCGGCGCACAATTACGGACACAGTTCCTAACCAAGAAAAATCAAATCGCCGATTGTCCGGATGCGTAGGCCCTTGTAGCCTTCAAACACAACATCCGTGATGAGTGGCTTGCCCGGCACCTAGGACAGAAAAGCCGAAATCCATGGCAGCCCTCACAACACTCATGACCCGCTTTTATGGCGCGGAGAGGACAGCTGGCTAGCTCGTAGCAACAACATGACCAAGAGCCCTGGTAATTCGGATACCAAGGACAGCAATGGCAGGTCGCGTCGCAACAAGCACAAGCGCCGCATTAACGGCGATAATGATGAGGATACGACAATCAATGCCGAATTCAGAGGCTCTAAACCCGGTCAGCGGAAAAAGCCATTTAAAAGAAATACTCCGGGCCCGTCCAATTTGGACCGAATACTCGATCGCTCGTGCCAGATACACGGCACCCCCGAAAAACCAGCCAATCACTCCAACCGGGTTTGTTGGGTGTACAAGCTGGCTGGCAATTTAAATGCCGAAAACAATGACAAGGGGCTGCATAGCTATGACATCGCTATGCAGCCCCGGCCGCCGAACAATAGAGGACAGAAGGGCTTCCCCCCACAAGTGTGGACGGTGAACATGATATACGCAACCCACATACCCAAAAGGGAGCGGAAGCGTGCACTAAGGGACGTATATGCGATGGAGCCAGTCGCCCCAAAGTTCAACCCGTGGTGTTCCTGCCAGATCACTTTTGATCGAAGGGACCACCCCACTAGCATCCGCCATGGCGGATTCGCCGCATTGGTTCTAGACCCAATCATTGACGGATTTCACCTCACTAGAGTCCTAATGGACGGCGGCAGCAGCCTGAACCTGCTTTATCAGGACATAGTGTGCAAAATGGGCATAGACCCATCAAGGATTAAACCCACAAAGACGACCTTTAAAGGCGTCATACCAGGTGTAGAGGCCAACTGTACAGGCTCAGTTACACTTGAAGTGGTCTTCGGATCCCGGATAACTTCCGAGAGAGGAGTTAATCTTCGACATAGTCCCGTTCCGCAGCGTGGCTATCACGCGACCGCTTCGGATTTAACGGCATTTGCAAAGTTCAATGCGGTGCCGCACTATGCATATCTCAAGCTCAAGATGCCAGGTCCTCAAGGAGTCATTACGGTCAATGGAAACACCGAACGCTCTCTCCGGACGGAGGAGCATACGGCGGCTCACGCGGCAGAAGTACAAAGCAGCCTCTTAAGGCAATTCTCGAGTCCGGTGATTAAACGTCCGGACACCGCTGCGCGCCGGAGTAACCTATAACAAGACCGCCTGGCACGTTCCGAGCACGCATAGCAATGCGGCCCAAACCCCAGCCCTCGCGAAATTGCGAAACCAGTACTACGCGTACATAATTATGCTCTGGAAATACCATGGGCATAGGGGGAAGGGCACGACCGCGGCATGCCCGCACGCGCTCAACCGCACTGTGGGCTCCGATTGTGTCATTCTTTTCTTTCTTTTTTTACTTTGAGGACTCCGTTCTCACGAAGCCCTGTCCGGCAGTAGAATCGCCGAACACACGATGTAACAGCCATGGAAGCAGAAAGCTACGTCGAGTGTCCAGGTGGTCTCTATTACGAGCAGTATACCTGTTTTACACACCACCCCGCGGCTTACCCCTGGAGGGGGACATGTTAAAAAGTCCTGTCCCTTGCTTATCGCACTATTTGTATCGTTCTACTCTTACTACAACCCTTTTGCATAAACAATACATAGCTTCTGCCTATTATTGAATTCCCCATTATATATAATATGTTCATTTATGACATTGTGCAACCGTACACTTTGGTACGGGCAATACACCAGGGGCTTAAGTACCCCATAACATGGTGTGATAAGTCCGAACAGTTTCACAAGTGCGGCACCCCGAACTTATAGCTTTATATGCATCGGCTCCGAATCATGTCTTGGGTCAATAGTTGGGTTTGCCCGGCTCCCATGTTTTGGTACCTTATGTTCCGTTATATCGCCTAAGGTAGCGCTGGGAGAACCACTGCGATTGTGCCCCGGTTGAGCTGGGTTAAGCACCTCAGTGGAGAAAGCTAAAATTGACCGTCATGATAGGGCGAGAGCCGGTCGCTGTTCGAGAGGTTTTCGAGTCCCTAAAGACTTATGCCGCTTAGAGCGAGGAGTCGGCATTGTCCGGCCTAGGCGTGGATAGCGCCCCGAACTCGGTCTTCCGAATACCAGGGGCTTCACCGAAATTTAAAATTATAGAATTCTATGGCTAAGTGAGAGTGTTCAAGCATTATAGTCCGGTTGCCTTGTTCGTTGTGTTGAGCGCCTCACTCGAAGGACCCAAGAATGGGAACAAGAGCGCTCAAGTTTATCCCGAACACCCCAGCACTCGTGGCATGGGGGCTGAAGCCGACGACTCGCCATCTCTCAAATTTAATACACGGCCACACAGAAGGTAATATTTTAAATTCAAAAGTGTTGCTTAGCGGATATGAACAAGTTTTCAGCGTACATGATAACAAATACGAGTCTACTAAAAAATTACATCTTTGGAGCATTCATCCGCTATAAGGCGGGCACCCTTCAGGACGCCCTCATAATACATTTCAGGCTTGCGATGCTCCTTGCACGGTGGTGGTCCGTCCGTCACAAGCTTCTCAGCGTCCATCTTGCCCTCAAAGGCACCTTAGCATCGGGAAAGGCCCCACGGCACCTTCAATGCAGACGGAGCGCTGACGACTTCAACCCATGGACAAAGCGCCCACCACCGCCTTCACCAAATCAAGTAGCTCCCAGGCATGGCTTCCTTACGCCACAGCCAAACTATGTGGCCTTTCATGGCCTGTTTGGCCACCTTATGGAGCTCGACCAGCTGCTTCAACTGGTCGCTTAAGGGCACCGGGTGTCCGGCCTCAACATACTGAGACCAGAACACCTTCTCCGTCGAGCTTCCCTCCTCGGCTCGGTAGAATGCGGCAGCATCAGACACCTTTGCAGGCAGATCTACGAATGCTCCTGGAGAGCTCCGGATTCGGGTAAGTAACAGATAATTCACTTTCACATGCTTGCTTTGCATATAGAATGCCTTACCCACCGCTATCTTCTTCATCGCCTCAATTTCCTGGAGGGCTTTTTGGGCTTCTGCCTTAGCGGCTTTGGCGCTCTCAAGGGCCGAGGCGAGCTCGGATTGTCGAGTCTTTGAGTCACGCCCCAAACTCTCGTGTTTTTCCACGAGAGCCTGGAGCTCTTGCCGCACCTTCGCCACCCGTGCCTCCTGCTTATCTCGCTCAGTGTGCTCCGTGGCCGCATTGCTTTCGGCCTTGGACACCGCTTCCTTCAGGGTCGCCACCTCGTTCGTGGCCCCTGCAGTATTCACGTTATTCCTGTCATCTTTTGCAACCACATCTTTTAAACACTCCCATAAGGTATTACTTACCTTCCTTGTCCTGGAGCTGCTTTTTGGCAAGTACGAGCTCGTTCTCGGACCGCTCGAGGCTCTGCTTTAATGCATCAACCTCCGCAGTCAGTGCGACAGAGGTCAGCAGCGCAGCCTGCATTCCCATATTGACATACTTATGTTAGACTCCTGCGTGTATCTTTTTAGATCCTAAGTTCGGCTATTTCTTTTCGAACACCAAACTGAGCATCAGGGGCTACTGTCTATGCGGTAATATTTTTACATATCTTAAATACATACCTCAAAGCATGTTAGAAGGTCAGCACAGTTTCAGCCAGCCCACTCTTGGCGGATCGAACTTTCGGATCACCACACTCCATAACAAAGGCGGTGTTTCCTCGTCGATGGAAGCGCCGTTTAGCGCCTCCATCAAATCATCCGGTGCCTCCGGTTGGACGAAGGTCACCGGCGTTGCAGTCTTGCCCTTCTTGTGAAGGGTCGCCGGACTCCGGAACCACTGAAGGTTCCGTACGGAGTCCGGCGCAGGGCCGGACTTGAAGCCCTTCGGGGTTTTATCCCCTTTGCGCCCGGAGTCCGGGAGGTCGCCTTGCGACACCTCCAGGGCCACTCCTCCTGGCTGGGCGCCTTTTGGGACTCCACCCCAGCGTCATCCGCGGCGGGAGGAGACGAGGCGGTCGGAAGTGAGGTGCTATTCACATCCGACGAATCCAGGGAGCCGCTCAACGAAGCATCGAGCCCGTCCTAGGACGGGCTGCATGGTCATATTCGGCGTTAGAAGATGCTGTGCGACAAATGAAATGCCATGAGTTATTCTGGTATCCGGACACTTACGATTTCGCCAGGGGCTTGGTCCTTGGTGGCCACTCCTCTCCGCCGTCGTCGGCGTTGGTGGTGTAGTCCGGAGGGAGGGTCCTTCCCTTATTGGACCTTCCGGCCTCCCCGATTAGCGGCCTTCCTTTTCTTGTCTCCCCGGGAGAGGCCTCTTTTCCTCCTCCTCGTCTTCGCGGGAGGAGTGCGCCTCGGAGTCATCGGACGATGAGTCCGACAACACCTGGCGCCGGGAACTCCTTCGAGTTCCCGTGGCCTTCTTCTCCGGCACCACGTAAGGTGCCGGAACCAGCAGCCCCGTCAAGCGGGCGTCCACTGGGTCTTTTGGCAAGGGAGCCGAACAGTCAACCTGTCCGGACGTCTTCTGCCAGTCCTATCAAAGGTGAGGGAGTTTTAGATCTTGCATAAAGTCAAACTATGAAAAAAGAGTCCCGTAAAGGGTAAAATAGCTTACCTCGCTGGCTTGATGCCGTGAGCTGAATCTGCGATCTTCGGTAGCGGATGCGGGAGCCTCGGCGCCCTTGAACAGCACCTTCCAGGCATCTTCATACGTAGTGTCGAAGAGCCGGCTCAAGGTTCGACGCTGTGCCGAATCAAACTCCCAAAAGTTGAAGGCTCGTTGCTGGCATGGGAGGATCCGACGGATGAGCATAACCTGGACTACGTTGACAAGCTTGAGCTTCTTGTCCACCAGGTTTCGGACGCAGGTTTGGAGTCCGGTCAGCTCTTCCGAATTACCCCATGGCAGGTCCATCTCTTTCCATGAGGTGAGCCGTGTAGGGAAGCCATATCGGAATTTGGGGGCTGCCGCCCATTTAGAGTCGCGCGGCTCAGTGATGTAGAACTACCCCGATTGCCACCCCTTTATGGTCTCCACGAAGGAGCCCTCGAGCCATAGGACGTTGGCTATCTTGCCCACCATGGCGCCTCCGCACTCCGCTTGGCGGCCGCCCACTACCTTCGGCTTGACATTAAAGGTCTTCAGCCATAAGACGAAGTGGGGCTGGATGCAGAGGAAGGCCTCGCACACGACGATGAACGCCGAGATGTTGAGGATGAAATTCGGGGCCAGATCATGGAAATCTAGGCCATAGTAGAACATGAGCCCCTGGACAAATGGCTGAAGTGGAAAACCTAGTCCGCGGAGGAAGTGGGGGAGGAACACCACCCTCTCATGGGGCACAGGGGTGGATGAGCTGCCCCTTGTCGGGGAGCTGATGCGCGATGTCGTCGGACAAGTATCCGGCCTTCCGCAGCTTTTTGATGTGCCCCTCCGTGACGGAAGAGGCCATCCACTTGCCTCCTACTCCGGACATAGTTGGAGAAGGTTGAGGTGGGATGTGCGGACTTGGGCGCTGGAGCTCGAGTCTTGTGAAATGGATAAGCAAAGGAGGAAGAAGGCGTGTGTGAAAAAGTGGATCCTTATCCCCTTATATGGACGGACAAAGCTGCGCGTCCCACCGCCTGATAAAACTCGCTTATCTCCCAAGCGCCGTAATCAATGGCGCGGTTGCTTCTACGCCCGTATTGATGAGAATCCCGGAATAAGGGGACACGATCTCTGCTTTGACAAGACGTGCCAAGGAAACCGCCTCGCTAAACGCACTGAGGCGGGACAGTAAAAATGATTCGAACAAAGGCTTGGCCGTGGTGTGATGTCACGCTGTGGAATACGTCAGCAGATTGAACTTGTGTAAATATTATTCTCTGTACGGTGGTATGTGGAACTTATTTTGCAGAGCCGGACACTATCCTTGTGTTCAAAATCTTCTATGAAGTATTCGGAGGAGGAGCCCGCCTTGCAATGCCGAAGACAATATGTGCGCCGGACTCGTCGTCATTGAAGCCTGGTTCAGGCTCCGAGGGAGTTCTGGATTAGGGGTGTCCGGATAGCCGGACTATAGCCTTGGCGGACTCACTGGACTTTGAAGATACAAGATTGAAGACTTCATCCCATGTCCGGATGGGACTTTCCTTGGCGTGGAAGGCAAGCTTGGCGACACGGATATGTAGATCTCCTACCATTGTAACCGACTACGGTAACCCTAACCCTCTTCGGTGCCTATATAAACCGGAGGGTTTTAGTCTCAGAGACGAACAACAATCATACCATAGGCTAGCTTCTAGGGTTTAGCCTCTCGATCTCGTGGTAGATCTACTCAGATACTACCCATATCATCAATATTAATCAAGGCGGAGTAGGGTTTTACCTCCATCGAGAGGGCCCGAACCTGGGTAAAAACATCGTGTCCCTTGTCTCCTGTTACCATCCGCCTAGACGCACAGTTCGGGACCCCCTACCCGAGATCCGCCGGTTTTGACACTGACAGCCACCACCAGGAGGGACAAGTGCTGGCGGTCCATCGCGAGGCGCGCTGGAATGCCACCCAACGGCCACCAAGGCCAGGCGCCACAACTATTGACTCAAGGCGCAGGCCACCCAGGTGATGGTTCCAGTGAGGCGATCGCGGATGCCTACGTGCCTCGCATGGTGAACCTGGAGTACACGCCGGGGGAAGGCCCCAGCTCGTCCCCTGACCCAGGATGGGTGGGCGGAACGCCTGAGGTGCGGGCCTTCCATGAGTCGCCCCCAGGCTTCGCCGACCCCTTCGGCGACGACGACGGCGGGGTACAGCCAATATCTGGGAGCAAGTTGACGCTAACCATGGGCTACAGGTGAACCAGGCCGCGGTAGCAGTTGGAGACCCCAGGGCGGTGGCTCCGCCCCCAACGGGAGTGGTGCACTTGGGGCTGCGCGGGAGAGGCCCAGAGCTAGGCCCTCCCCCGCGCCGCACGGAGCAAGGCGCTCCATGGAGGTAGGTCCTCTGCCGGGGGAGGCGCCGGTGTCGGTGTCAAAACCGGCGGATCTCGGGTAGGGGGTTCCGAACTATACGTCTAGGGTCGATGGTAACAGGAGACGGGGGACACGATGTTTACCCAGGTTCGGGCCCTCTCGATGGAGGTAATTCCCTACTTCCTGCTTGATTGATCTTGATGAATATGAGGATTACAAGAGTTGATCTACCACGGGATCGTAATGGCTAAACCCTAGATGTCTAGCTCAGATGATTGTGATTGCCTCTACGGACTAAGCCCTCTGGTTTATATAGACACCGGAGGGGAGTAGGGTTGTACAAAGTCGGTTACAGAGGAAGGAATCTACATATACGAACGCCAAGCTTGCCATCCACGCAAAGGAGAATCCCATCCGGACACGGGAAGAAGTCTTCTATCTTGTATCTTCATAGGCCATTAGTCCAGCGCATGTTACATAGCCCGGACGCCCAAGGACCCCTTAATCCAGGACTCCCTCAGTAGCCCCTGAACCAGGCTTGAATGATGATGTGTCCATCGTGCAGATTGTCTTCGGCATTGCAAGGCGGGTTCCTCCTCCGAATACTCCAAAATAGCCTTCGAACACAGAAAGCGTGCCCGGCTCTGCAAAACAAGTACCACACACAGCCGTAGAGAGTATAACATTTCACGAGTCCAATCTACTGACAACTTTTGTAGCGTGACATCATGTCCCTGCCCGGCCATTATTTTGAACCATTTTTTAGCCTCCCGATCCATGTTTCGAGATGCGGTTTTATTGGCACGTCTTGTCAAAGCAGAGATTGTGTCCCCTTATCGCGGGATTCTCATCAATACGGGCGTGGATAATCCAACCGTGCCGTCTACACGGCCCTTGGGGGATAAGCGAGTTTTAAGGCGAGCGGGGAGGTGCTTGATATTCGCTGCCTTTATAAACAGATAAGGACTCACCCTTTCACCCACGCCTTCTCTCTCTCTGCCCACCCATTCTCGAGGTCCACGCCCAATTTCTCATCCTTTCCACCTCAAGAAAGCACTCCAATCATGTCCGGATCCAGAGCGCAGGGCAAGTGGATGGTCTCCTCCGTCAAGGACAAGGACATCACCAAGCTCCGGGAGGCCGGGTGTTTGGCCAAGGAAGTCGCCCACCAGCTTCCAGCCAAGGGGCAGATCATCCCCATCCCGGAGCCCCATGAGAGGGTAGTGTTCATCCCAAACTTCGTCCATGGGTTGGGATTTCCTCTCCACCCGTTCGTCCGTGGACTCATGTTCTACTACGGGCTGGATTTCCACCATCTGCCCCCCAACTCCTTCCTCAAGATCTCGACATTTATTGTCGTGTGCGAGGCCTTCCTCCGCATCTCGCCCCACTTCGGATTGTGGCTGAAGATCTTCAATGTGAAGCCGAAGGTGCCATGGTGTGGAGGCGCCATGGTGAGCAAGATGCCCAACGTCACATGGCCCAAGGGTACCTTTGTGGAAACCGTCAAAGGGTGGCAACAACAGTGGTTCTACGTCACAGAGCCCCGCAACGCCACCTGGGCCGCGGCTCCCGAATTCAGGTCGACGACCCCAATGCGGCTCACCTCCTGGCTAGAGAAGGGCCTGGATTGGGCTTCGTCGGACAAGCTGACAGCGCTGCAGATGCGCATCAAGAACATGGTCGACAAGAATATCAAGCTTGTCAATGTGATCTAGGTGATGTTGTTTCGCCGGATCCTTCCTTGCCGGAGCCGGACTTGCATTTTGTTTGAGTTCGATCCGGCCAAGCACCAGACCCTGCTATAGTTCTTCAGCGTTATGCACGAAGGCATCTGGAAGGTGCTCTTCAAGGCCAATGAGACGTGGCCGAAGGAGACCAAAGACCGTGGGTACAACCTGACCCATCCCGCCAGCCCGGTAAGTTTTTTCGTGTTTTCAAGGTGTATCCTTTACTTGTACACTCAAGGAGAACATATGAGCTTCCCCAACTTACTTTTTCAGGGCTGGACAAAGAAAGTGGAGCAGATCAAGTGTCCGGCTCCACTGCCCGAAGACCCAGAAATCCCGCTTCCGACGAAGATGTTGGTTCCGGCGCCCTACCAAGCGCCGGAGAAGAAGGCCAAGGGGACCAGAGGTGGCCTCCGCCATAAGGGCACTTCGGACGTGACGTCCGAAGACGCCGAAACCCACTCCTCCCCCACCAAGGACGACGAGGAGGAGGAGGAAAGCAACCCTCCCCCCTGAGGGGGGAAGGAAGAAGAGGGCGGCCTCCACACGTCTGGATGCCGAAGCGTCCAAGAAGGGGAGAGCCTCCCTCGCGGACGACACCGCGCCGGACACTGACATCAGCTCGGAGTGGCGCCCCAGGGATAAGCCCCTGGCCGAATCGTAAGTATTCAAGGACACTGACACACTTATATATCCAACTCCTTAGCCTTTTGTTTTTAATGTGTTGAATCATGCACTGTAGTCCGGCCCACGACAGCTCCCAGCGATCCTCATCGGGGGTTTTGATGGATCCAAATGCTATGGACAGCGGGTCACTGCCGGCGGCCACCTCTCCCAAGGCCACGGACGACGCCGAGGCAGTGTCCCGAAGGACCTTCACAGGCCAGGGGGAGACATAGGAGGCCATCAGGGTGGCGCCAGAGGGTGACACCTCGACCGCCAGACATATGGGGGAGCAAATCCCCCTGGAGACTGGCGATGGGGGCCATATCCAATTCGGCCCCCAGCCGAATACTGCTCCGGAGACCCATACGGCTCCGGAATAAGGCAGGCAGCCTCCTTCAAAAGAAGGAGGTGCACCTATCCCGCCGGTGACCTCTGTCCATCCAGAGGCACCATATACTTTAATGGAAGCGCTGCGTGGTGCTTCTATTGTGGAACAACACTACACCCTCATGGGTACGGTGATTGGGAGGGGTTCAGTCCGTTAAGAGTAGACTGACCGAAGCCTGCACCAGCCTTCTAACAAGCTTTGATTAAGCAATGCAATTATGTAAAAAGAAAGTCATAGTATAGACAGTAGCCCCTGAGACTCTGTCTGGTGTTCGGAAAGAAAAGCCGGATAGAGGATCAGACAATTTTTGCAGGAGACTAACCATACATGTCTATGTGAATGAGCAGGCATCATTGCTGGCTGCAACCTCTCATGCTGCCGAAGTCTCTGGACTAAGGCAAAGTCTGGAGCAGGCCGCGGAAGAGCTCGGTCGAGTGAAAAAGCAGCTGGAGGACAAACAAGGTATGTAATGACCTATTAAGATATAGCGATATATGAATTGCTTGTGTTGATCGCATGATAATTTGTAGGAGTGGCGTCCGAGGTGGAAACCCTCAAGGCAGCGCTAGCCGAAGCCCAGAAGAAAGTGGCAGAGGAACAAGCCGCCCGCGAAAAGCACGAGGCCAGGGTCGGTGAGGTCTAGCAGGAGCTCTAGGACACCGTGAAGAAATGTGAGTCCTTGGAGCACAATATTGTGGATCAAGACTCTGAACTTGCCAAGGCCCGCCAAAGCGCACAAGATGCCCGTGTTGAAGCCCAGGGCGCCCTCCAGGAAATCCAGGAGGCCAGGAAAATCGCGGTGGGTAAGGCCTTTATTATGCAGAGCAAATATGTGAAGAAAAGGTACCTCTTACTGACTCGGATTTGGAGTTCTCCAGGAGCGTTTGTGGATCTGCCGTGCAGTGTTGCTGACGCTGCCGAGTTCTTCTGAGCCAAAGAAGGGAGCTCAACAGAGAAGCTGTTCTGGTTGCAATATCTTGCGCCGGAGCATCCCGTGCCCTTTAGCGATCAGCTGAAACAACTGACCGAACTGCATAGGGTGGCCGAACTGGCCCTGAAGGATTTGATAATCCGTCTATGGTCTGCTGAAGCCATACCCATCAGCTACTTCGGACTCGTGAAGTAGCTGGTCAATGCCTGCCCCCGGCTTGATGGCATCTAGCGGTCAGTCTGCATCAAAGGTGCGCGGATGGCCTTTGCCCGTGTCAAGGTGCAGTGGGCGAAGATGGACGCCATCAAGCTCGCGACCGAGGGACCACCCGTGGGTAAGGAGCACCGCACGCCTGAGCGGTATTTTGATGATGTCCTAAAGGGATCCCGCATTGTAGAGGGCCAGTGTTCAAAAGGCATTATCTTTGAATGAAGATATTCATGTTATCCCTCCTGTATTATGGAACAATGTCGTTATGTAATATAATTCTTGTTATTTTATTAAAATTTTACCTCCTGTGCGGCCGTTTTGTTAAATCTGAGAGTTGGGAAGTCGTCGGCTTCAGCCCCCACGTAGGTAGTACGGTGGTGTTCGGGATGGAATATAAACACTCTTGATCCAAAAGTTTGGTCCTTGAAGGAGGTGTTTAGCGCAACGAACCAGACAATTGGACTATGTGTCTTTATCACCCTCACTTAGCCATAGGAGTTTGAAAAATAGAAATGTAGGTGCAGCCCCTAGCTAGTATTTAATCTGGACTTGGGTGCTGTAGACACCTGATCGGGTGAAGGCCAATTCGTCGCACAAGGAGGAAAAAATCGTAAAAGGTTTTGAACCTCCGAATAGCTGACCAGCTCTCGCCGCATCATGATAGTCAGTTTTCGGCTTTCTCTACTGAGTTGTTTGCTCGGATAAACCAGAAACAAAATCGCAGTAGTTCTCCCTTTACTACCTTAGCCGATAGGACGAAACGTAAGGTAGCAAGCACAGGAGCCGGACAACCCAACTATTGACCAAAGACATGATTCGGAGCCGATGCATATAGTGCTAAAATTCGGGGTGCCGAACTATACTGTAAAAGTGTTCGGACTTTGTTGCCATAGTACGGGGCGCAATGAAGCCCCTAGCCAATTTCAAAGTGTACCAAAGTGTATGGGTGCAGTCGATAAGAATAGCAAAATAGAATGAAGTAGTAAGCTAGTGCCACATAAGTTGGGCTGCAAAACGTTTCCATTATAGTTTCATTGATAAGTCAAAGCGTATTTGTACAAATAGTGCGATAAGCAACAGGGCTATTTAACATGCCAAGATCAAGGGGGAGCTGTGTGCGGGTCCTGAAAACAGGTAGAATGATCATCAAGAAGAACATCTAGATATTCCTCCACGCGTATATGTTGCTCGCCGCCTTGTTATATCCATCCTTCGAAAGGACCGATGATCGGTGTTCTGGGAACGGGGGTTCCCAGACTTGCCTGCCTGCGGCCTGCGGCTGGCTCGAAGGAGGCCCAGGACAGCCCATCTTCATCAACGCAAGCTCAAGACCCTCGCGAGGGGCCAAGCCTCATGAGGCGGACGACAAGGAGCTTCTCGTGCACGGCCTCGTCAGTTGGCTCATGAGGAGGCGGAGAGTTCAAGGCAGGGTACCTCGCGAGGTGCCCATGACGTAAGCCATGATTTACCAAGGCGCGCCTGGGCCAAGGCCAAATGCGCAGCGCCCTCCTTTCCTCTTTGGTGCAAAGGGAGCAAGCGCAGGCGAGAGCATCAAGCAAAGGCATCCGTTTCGGTGCAACAAGACCAAGACCAGCCCAACGGCTGGAAGGAGTCATCATGGAGCCCAAGCAAAGGCTATCACCAGAGCCTTTGGCAAAGCGAGGACCAACTTTAGTCAGGATAAGTGTACCCGCTGTTCCCCTTCAAAATGGCCAATTTTTGGCGCCCTTCCCGCTCAATATTTGGGAAGAGGCCCAGGGCCTTCGTCTATAAATAGGAGTAGCCACACTCAGAGCTAGGGGCATCTGGGAGAGGGGCAGCTGGAAGAGAGAGAGAAGGGAGGAGATCCGAATCCTCATCAAGGAACCAGTAGCTAGAGCGACTGAACACCACCTAGCAGTTCATCGCACCCGCCAAGAACAGACACTCGCGAGGCTGTTCTTCCTTGTATTGTTCCTCATCAGCCCAAGAGGCAATCCACCACACCACACACTGGAGTAGGTTATTACACCACAATGGTGGCCTGAACCAGTATAAATCTTGTGTCTCTTGTGCTGTTCCGTTTAGTAGTTTAGGTCCCAGCGATTCGGCGAGGTGCGAGACGGTGGAGGGTTGGATCTCCGCGCGCACCCCAGTGTTCGAACCTCAAGGGTCTGCTGGAACCTGAAATCCGACATTTGGCGCGCCAGGTAGGGGTGCGCCGGGATCTGCCTTTCGTCGCCTCGTTCTTCCCCGACCACCGCAACCATGTCTCGACACCTGCTGGGCTCAAGGCTGAAGCGCCGAGCCGCCTCGCCTCCCATGTCACCCAGACAGCCTCACAGCCGTGGCGCCCTCGTCGTTCCCCTTCACCTGCCGTCAACGCCGCCACCGTCCCGGTGGGGAACAAGCTGCAAGCATCGCCCCAAAGACTCCATCCATGAGGCGGACGGCCGCATCGCCACGCCTCGCTCACCGCTGGTTCTTCGCCACGCGCGCACCCAAGGCTGCCATGGAGGCCTGGGCTGCACTCATCGCGTAAACGAGGCTTCCTGCGCTACCGCCATTAACGACAAGTCTACGAAGAATGGCTCGACCGAAGTCGCCGAGCTCGTCCGCGCTGCAGAGGCGCCCCGCCATCCGTCTCTATCGCACTTGCCCGCCGCTGGGCGATGAAGTTTCGGGCGCCTCGGCCTCCTCCTCAAGAAGGCGCCCACAGCCCCAAGCGCGCGGCCTGAGGCGGAACCCGTTTCCGCCCAGCGCCGGGCGGCAAGAGCAGAGCTGTCAAGAAGTTCCTCGCCCACAAGAAGCTGCCCGAAAGCGCCTCGGCCCGCAAGACGCGTCAAGACCATGCGCTGCTACCCCGGCAGCGGCGCAGGAGGCCCGCAAGACCAAGCTCTTCGCCGTCCGAGGCCCCTCGTGGCCACGGGCGGGCTGCCGCTCCTTCACCTCCGAAGGCGCAGCGTCAGCGTGGCTCGCCAAGTTCAAGCCAGAACTGCCTGCTCGCTACGACGGAACAATTGACCCTTCTGAGTTCCTACATCTCTACGATCTGGGCATCTAGGCTGACAACGGGGATGAAAAGGTAATTGCGAACTGGTTTCCCATGGCGCTCAAGGACGGAGCCCGCACTGCTCCTGAATCTGGCCCTGTGCACGATCTCTTCCTCGGGCCGAGATGCGCACTCCGCTTCATCGCCAACTTCTGTGGTACTCGCGACCGCCACCACCGTGAGCGACATGCGCCGAATCAAGCAAAGCAGCCTGGGAAACCCGCAAAAGTACATCCATCGCTTCAACAACGCTGCCTCAAGATCCCTGTGGTAATGGAGGAGGCCATCATCTCTGCCTTCTCCGACGGCGCAGGCGACGCCAAGATGAAGGAGGAGCTGGTGATGCATGAAGATCTGCACCTCCTTGGAGCTGTTCAACTTGGTGACCAAGTGCGCCAGGCTGAGGAGGGGCGCCTCTCGCTCCTCGAGCTGCCCGCCATGATCCCGAAGAAAAGAAGTCCAAGGCCAAGGACGTGAAGCGCAGGGGACTGCCGTACTCGCGCCGAACGGACACCAAGCGAGGCGTAGATCAGCCCGAGTCCTCCAAGGGCAGCTGCATCATGCGTGTACCACGATCTCCACACCCACAACACCAATGAATGTCAAGAGCTCTGGGTCAGACGCTGAAGGAAGGGTCGGCAGACGCCCTTGAAAGCGCAGCTGACCGGGCTACGCCGAGGAGGAGGAAGGAATGCAGACGCTGGGAAGACCGCGCCCGCACCAAGGGTGGCGCGACCAACCTCGCGAGGACCGTTAGCAAGACCCGCCTCGCGAGGATGCGGAGGATCAGCCTCGCGAGGATCGCCTGCAGGGAATGCAGGCCTCCCTCCGCTGCTGCCGCCGCCAAGGAGAATTGAAGACCGCCATCGACGATTTAGGGGCTGGGGCTTCCAGAAGCGCGTGCGATCGCTCGCAGATCCTGGCGGAGCTCAAGCCCCAGCCTCTCAAGATCTTCAAGCAGTTCGCCAAGTGAATGCAGTCCTTCCTAAGCTCGAGGCCACGCGCCCTCTCGTGTGGTCGGGCGCGGCGCCATCACGCTCAGCTCAGCGGATTAGCTCAAGTGCGCGCCACGCCGGAGTTCTCCCGATGCTTTGTTCCCCAATCATCGCGAACGTGCTGGTCACCGAGACCCTCATCGACGGGCGGAGCAGGGCTCAACGCCCCGTCTGCGGAGACATTCAACAATCTTCAAGTGCCTTATAGTCACCTTCAGCCAACCAAGCCTTTCTCCGAGTCACCGACGGCTCCACGGTCCCGATCGGGCAGGTCCGCCTTCCTGTCACCTTTGGGGCTCGCGACAACTACCACACCGAGCTCATCGACTTCGACGCCGCCCACATTCGCCACCGTGACAACGCCATCCTCGGGTACCCAGCGTTGGCCAAATTCATGGTCAGAACCCACCATGGCTACAACGTCCTCAAGATGCCAAGAAGCGGTGGGGTCATCACGGTGCCCCGTGAAGAGAGAGACGCAGCAGTGCTCCTCGAGCGAGCCTTTCAGCCGCATCGCTAGAAGACCTGCACCACAAGAGAGGAGGCCTCCCGAGGCCGCACTCCAAGAAGAAGAAGACATCGACCGGCCCGACTCCTCAAGAGACAGGTTCTCAGGCCCGCACTGGCCGGGGGGAGCCTCCTTCCATCGCATAGGAAAGCGTGCCCGACGCCCTCCTCAGGCAGGGCTCGGGGGCTCTCCCCTGGAGGGCCGCCGACCTCGCCAGGGTCACGAGGGAGGCATTTGGGTACCACGTGGAGGCGTGTTTCGAAGCACGTTTCCTGCAAGCAGGAGCAAGGCAAGGAGGGCCGAACCCTCAGGAGTTCGTCAGCAAGGCCATTCAGGAGCTACATGAGTCAAGGGTCATGAGGGCAGCCGCCACCACCTGGCCGTGGGCCCCCCATCCAAAGGCGAGGATGGTGGGCTCAGGCCCAGATCGACATACCGTGGCTCAACCGAGCCAGCGCCTCAAGAGCGCTTCGCCCTCGCGAGTGGGACGCTATGCAGGGTCCGCCCCACAGCCTACGCGTCGCATGCCCCACGGCTCGCTAAACGCTGCAACAAGCACCATTGCCTCATGAGGGCCATCCCGAGGCTCAAGAGGTCAGCACGCCTGAGTTCTCGGGCGGAGATGGAGATGGCCCGCGAGGAGCCGCCAGCGCCTCCGGATCCTCCCGAGGCCCCAGGGCCTGGGGGCTCGTGAGGTCGGCTCCGGCAGCCCACCGAGTCTGCTACACCAACTCCACCTCGTCCTCAACACCACCAGGTGACATCTTTAAGTTTTATTTCCGGTGGGGCGCCTTGAGGTCAAGATTATTCCCGTGCCGCTGTGGGTCCGTCCCTGCGGCATGTATCCCCTTTATTTCATGTCATTAGCCTATCCTGTTGGGCGCGCCTCGGCTACATCATCCCCAAGCCGCTCGGGCCTGTCCCAAATGACATGTATCCTTCTTGCGCTTCCTTAGGATTATGCTCTCGCTCCACCATGCTTGTTATTTGGTGCCTTTTCCGGGTGACGGAGTCTTGCACGTTAAAGGGGGTGCACGAGCATCGCGACTCGAGGCTCCTACCGCCTCTCGACCCTCACCCTCTGGTCTTGTCCATGGCATCGCGACCGGCTTGCCAGCTGAACGGCCGAGACCAGCCCGAGAGCCAGGACCCGAGGACGAGTTTGGCCATCCGACCAAAGCTTGCGCTGCTAAAGGGGGGGTGCCCGAGCATCATGACTCAGTGGCTCCTACCGGCTCTCCGGCCCTCACCCTCTGGTCTTGTCCATGGCATCGCGACACAGCTTGCCGGCGATGGTCGAGACCAACCGGAGCCGGGACCCGAGGACGTAGAGTTCTTGATCCGACCAGCTTTGCGCGTTAAAGGGGGTGCACGAGCATCGCGACTTCGTGGTCCTACCGGCTCTTCCGCCCTCACCCTCTGGTCTTGTCCATGGCATCGCGACACGGCTTGCTGCCGACGGCTGAGACCAGCCCGAGAGCCGGACCCGAGGACGTAGAGTTTCACATCTAACCCAGCTTATGCGCGTTAAAGGGGGTGCACGAGCATCATGACTCAGGGCTCCTACCGTCTCCGGCCCTCACCCTCTGGTCTTGTCCATGGCATCGCGACACGGCTTGCCGGCTGACGACCGAGACCAGCCCGAGAGCCGGACCAAGACGTGAGAGCACCGGCATCCTGGTCAAATTTGCGGGAACACACTCGAAGATAAGGCTCAGAGCCAGCGCAACCCGCCTTTGAGGTAGGGGCCCCATGAGTCCTGCTACCGCTCACGGGTGCCTGTGATACACCTCGGCCCAGCCCTACCGTGCCAGCCACATGTCGTGGTGGGGCTCCTCCCGAGGGGAGCTCCCCACCCACGCATTTCGTTGAAGCACCATGTTCACTGGCCGACATTTACATTGCCGAGGAGCGGCTATGCCCAGACGCATGCGGAAGCGCTATGCTTCACTACCGGTGATAAACAAGCGAGGGTGGCCTCGGGTCGCATCAACCTCGGGGCCCAGAGCTCGGTGTCCGCCCATCGTAACGCCTCCCCTCGGGAGTGCCACGCGAGGGCTGGGCTCGGGCTGCGCTGAGTCACGCCAGACGCCGCCACCCAGCCAGGCCCCTCGGGCCTGGTTCATCGCCACGCCACTCCCCAAGCGGAGCCAAAGGCACGAATGCCGCTTGAGCGTCAAGGGGACTCCTGAGCATCGCGACTCAGAGCCTAACTGGTCACGTAGCCCCTCACCCCTTAGTTCCGAAAGGCTAACGGCGGTTGAGGTATCTTGCGGGGCAGGCTCTGCAGACGTAGAACGGTAGATCCGCCTTCGCGCCTCACCTCCCTACTTGCTGTTAAATGCGCTAAGGGGACTCCTGAGCATCGTGACTCAGGAGCCTAACTTGTCACGTAACCCCTCACTCCTTGGTCCCGTCCTGGTTTCCGGTTGGGGCTAACGGTGGCTGAGGTATGCGCGGGGCCGGGCTCTGCCGGCGTAGAACATAAGCAAATAGGAAGCGCAAATTTCAAGGAATTCAAAAGCAAATATTACAGTCCACACTGTTATCGTAATACCAAATGCAAGTTTAAACGCCTCCCCGAGGCATGATACATGTGCAGGAATTAAAAGCAGGATAGGAGCCACAACGGAGTCACTTGTCGGCGGTGGAGCAGCTGGAGTGGGTTCGCCTCGTGGAGCAGCAGGGCCGGCAGCAAAGCTTCGGCTTGGTGCTGAAGGCCCCAAACTTCCCCAACAGAAGCCTCACGCGCGACCCTTCACAGCCTCGCAGCGTGCAATGCATGCTCGCCGCTTTGCTGGCTCCAAAGAAGTTATCCAGGTCGACATCTTTGGGATCGTGAAGAAGGTAGGCGTGGGTGAGGACCAGCGTCAGTGCCCTTGAAAGACAAGACCACGCGCCTCGGTCTCAGCCCGTGGGGCCAAGACCAAGGGAGACATCTTCAAGAGCGCGAACCAGGAAGGGAAGCAGCTTGGCGGGGCCGTCCTGCGCCCGGCCGCTGGGCTCTCCAGGCCACTATCATAAAGCTCCCTCAGCAAGGTGCGAGCCTTCACCTCCATATCTGTGAAGGTCATGCGATCTTCGGCAAGAACCCGCGCTTTGTCGTCCAGCTCGACCTTCCCCGCCTCCAGCTCCTGCTCCAGCGCACCTAGGCGGTCACGGCGCTTCTTGAGCCTGGCCTCCCGGTCCTTGACGACCGCCTCGCGAGCCTTCATGCTTTCCTCCTGCTCCTGGCGGAGGCGGGCCTCCTCGGCAAGCTGGTTCTACAGGCCCTTCAGCTCGCTCTCCAGCATCTCACAACGACCTTGGATGCTAGCTACCTCCCCCAGGGCAGCATCGCAGGCAATCTTCGCCTCACGGACAGCATGCTTCTCCTCGTCGCAAGCCATCGAGGCCTGGACCAACGCCGCCCAAACCGAAGCATCGGAGCGAATCCAGCCGTGGCTAGCCCAAACGCCCGCCATCGACGGGAGTGGGCGCCAGAAGGTCTGCCGCAGCGGTCCAGTCGCAACGGCGCGATCCGAGTAACAGCATTCGGAGGAGCAGCGGTCGGTGGAGTAGGAGGAGAAGACGGCTGTGTGACCACCGCACTCGAGGCGGAACCAGCGGGCGCCACTCAAGAATAAAGGAGGCAGCGCCAAGGAAGGGCACCTCGGGAGTCGCCACAGGTCAAGGCTGAGCCCGCCCAGAAGCTCAGCCGAGCCTCATCGCGAGGATGCCCGGGCAGGAGAGGCCTGGGCGCCAGGATCACCTACTTTTTCGGGTAGAGGCACCGCCCCGGATGGGGCCTCGGGAGCCCCCTTCAGCTTCTTCGCCGCGGGCGCCAGCCTGGCCGAAGGACATGGACATCAGATCTCGTCGACGGAGCAATAATCAAGACGGGATGTAGGCACTTACAGGTCGTCACTGGTGGACTCGAGCAACCTCCGGCCATGCTTGAAGCCCGAGAGCTGGCTGCAGGGATCAGCTTCAAGGGGCTCGGGAGCAGGAGGCGCGTCTGCGGATCGCCCGGGGCAGGCGGACCCGCTGGGACCAGCCCAGTCCGGTCCTTCTTCGGGATCGGGGGCAGGCTTCTGCCTCCACGCTCATCCTCATCCTCGTTGTCGTCACTCTGGGGGAGGCGGAGAATGCGGGACCTGCGCCATAGGGGAGGAGCCCTTGACTCCGCCCCCGAATCAACCCCCTCTCCCGGCTCTCTTTCCTCCACCTCTTCGCTAGAGTCGGAAGAGGACACGTCCACCAGGTCCTCCGGAGCCTCCACGGGCATGGGCCCGTCCCCATTGAAGACATGCATGGGCCCCACTACCGCCTCCCAATCCTCACGAAGGAACAAGAGGCGCTGGGCGCCTCCAGCCTCGCCACGCCGCTTCTCAACCAAGGATCGGAGGACCATCGCCAGATCCTCGCCGCCAGACCACGGGCTCGGGTGAGGCCTCCACATCGGAAGCGAGTATCGACGGCGGAGCCAGCTTGATGCTCCGGGGAACTCCCTCAGCGGCCTTTGGTCAGCTTCGCCGCCCGCGCTGGCCCGGCCAGATCTCTGTCCATCTTCTCGGCCTGACTTGAGCGGGGATCCGGCTCCACTCGGGACCCGGTCGTTGGAGTTTCGGGGCACTCGCGTGGGCGGTGATCAGGTGAGGGTGGATGCGCCAAGATCCACCAAGACCCACTTGCTCCTCAAGCCCTCAATCCGCTTCCCGGGGTTTGAAATGGCGATGGCTCCGCCCGTGCGCGCATTTAAGCTCACGCACGCGGTGGCGGAACCACGGGAGGTTCGGAGGGAGAAGTAGTGGCGCAGCAAGGCCACCGAGGGCTTCACCCCAACATGGGTCTCACAATAGTAGGCGAAGATCGCCAGAAGAAGGACGGAGTTGGGATGGAGGTGCAGAGCTTGAATGTTGTAGTGACGCAGACGGAGAAGAAGAACTTCGAAAAGGGAGGCACCAGACCAAAGCAATGACGGCGCTCACGAAGAACGGGTAGAAGGTACTCCCCGACCCTCGGGCGGCAGAGCCGCCTTGAACACCTCCGTTCCATTGACGCCGCGCCTCCGCCAACCGGGCGCACCAGGCGAGGCTCGCCTCGACACATTTGGCGGGTCCAAGGCAGAGAGTACCAAGCTCGGCCGGGCTTGGCGAGGCGCCATGACTGGCTAGGGAGCCAGCGGAGTGGATCTCAAGGTCTTGGAAGCAGAGGGAGAGGCGCAAGAAAGGGGATCTGAGCAGCAATCGGAGAAAGTAAAGGAGGCAAGGAAGATGCCGCCTATTATCAACCCACGCGGTTGCAGAGGCGCACGCGTCAATCAACCGCCACGCGGCACCCAAGGCCGCAGGCTGTTAGGGCCCGCGACGCTCTGCACTTGCCCTTTCGCCTCTCTGCTCGGCGAAGTTCGGGCGCGCCGTGGGCCCGGGAGCTACTGTCGGCGTTCTGGGAACTGGGGTCCCCAGACTTGCCTGCCTGCAGCCTGCGGTGTGGCTCGAAGGAGGCCCAGGACAGCCCATCTTCATCAATGCAAGCTCAAGACCCTCGCGAGGGGCCAAGCCTCACAGGGCGGACGACAAGGAGCTTCCTCAGGCACGGCCTCGTCAGGCTGGCTCATGAGGAGGCGGAGAGTTTAAGGCAGGGTACCTCGCGAGGTGCCCATGACGCAAGCCATGACGACCAAGGGCGCCAGTCGGGCGCCAGCCTACGCAGCGTCCTCCTTTCCTCTTTGGTGCAAAGGGAGCAAGCGCAGGCGAGAGCATCAAGCAAAGGCATCCGTTTCGATTGCAACAAGACCAAGACCAGCCCAACGGCTGGAAGGGAGTCATCGTGGAGCCCAAGCAAAGGCCATCACCAGAGCCTTTGGCAGGTGAGGACCAACTTTAGTCAGGATAAGTGTACCCGTTGTTCCCCTTCAAAATGGCCAATTGTTGGCGCCCTTCCCGCTCAATATTTGGGAAGAGGCCCAGGGCCTTCATCTATAAATAGGAGTAGCCACACTCAGAGCTAGGGGCATCTGGGAGAGGGGCAACTGGAAGAGAGAGAGAAGGGAGGAGATCCGAATCCTCATAAAGGAACCAGTAGCTAGAGCGACTGAACACCACCTAGCAGTTCATCGCACCCGCCAAGAACAGACCCTCGCGAGGCTGTTCTTCCTTGTATTGTTCCTCATCAGCCCAAGAGGCAATGCACCACACCACACACTAGAGTAGGGTATTACACCACAATGGTGGCCCGAACCAAGATAAATCTTGTGTCTCTTGTGCTGTTACTGTTTTAGTAGTTTAGGTCCCAGCGATTCGGCGAGGTGCGAGACGGTGGAGCGTTGGATCTCCACGCGCACCCCAGTGTTCGAACCTCAAGGGTCTGCCGGGACCCGAAATCCGACAGGTAGGGGCCTGTAGAAAGGAAACCTGAAAAGGATAAAAAGAAAAAGGAAGGTATGTGCGCCCAGGGAAGGTCGAGCCGAATTATGGACCACAATCTGGTTATGCCTCTATCTCTTCCCATGGTATTTTGAGCGTGTAGTTATGTACGCCCGGTACGTATGCCAACATTCGGTCGGGACTGAGACGGAGGCCGAATTGCTAGTCTGACTCCTGACGAGCTGGACGGTCCCGCTGCAGAGTAGTCCGGACTCGTTTGACAGTGTCCGGGAGCTTGGCTGCCGAATTAGAGTTCTGCTTGATAAGGCCGCTCTGTACCTCTGCTGCTAGGGCCGCGGTGTGCTCCTCGGTATGGAGGGAGCGCTCCATGTTTCCGTTGACTGTTATGACACCGCTTGGTCCGGGCATCTTGAGCTTGAGATAAGCATAGTGCGGCACAACATTGAATCGAGCAAATGCGGTTAGTCCGAGCAGTGCATGATAGCCACTGCAGAAGGGGACGATATCGAAGATCAACTCTTCGCTTCGGAAGTTGTCTGGGGATCCTAAGACAACCTCCAATGTGATTGGGCCCGTACAACGGGCGTCTACACCTGGTATAACTCCTTTAAAGGTAGTTTTTGTAGGCTTGATCCTTGATGGATCGATGCCCATTTTGCGCACTGTATGCTGATAGAGCAGGTTGAGGCTGCTGCCCCCGTCCATGAGGACTCACGTGAGGTGGAATCCATCAATTATTGGGTCGAGGACAAGTGCGGCTGAACCGCCATGACGGATGCTGGTCGGATGGTCCCTGCGATCGAAGGTGATCGGGCAGGATGACCATGGGTTGAATTTTGGGGCGACTGGCTCTATCGCATAGATGTCCCTGAGCGCACGTTTGTGCTCCCTCTTGGGGATATGGGTAGCGTATATCATGTTCACCATTTTAACCTGAGGGGGAAACTTCTTCTGTCCCCTTGTGTTTGATGGACAGTGATCCTCATCATCGTCCATGCTTTGCAACCCGTTCTCCTTGTTCTCAGCATTTAACTTGCCAGCCTGTTTAAAGACCCAACAGCTTCTGTTGGTATGATTGGCTGGCTTATCGGAGGTTCCATGTATCTGACATGGACGATCGAGTATGCGGTCCAAGCTGGATGAGCTCGGATTGTTCCTTTTAAATGGCTTCTTCCGCTTGCCGGACTTGGAGCCACTGAATCCGGCGTTGACCACCGTGTCATTGGTATTATCCCCGTTGCTTCGACGCTTTTGTTTGTTGCGTCGGGGCTTGCTGTTGCTATTTCTGGCTTCAGACGTGCCAGGTTCGCTTGCATTATTATTGCTACGGGCTAGCCAGTTATCTTTGCCCGCACAAAAGTGGGTCATGAGTGCCGTGAGGGCTACCATGGACTTCGGCTTTTCCTGGCCGAGGTGTCGGGCGAGCCATTCATCGTAGATGCTATGCTTAAAGGCTGCTAGGGCTTTGGCATCCGGACAGTCGACGATCTGGTTCTTTTTAGTTAAGAACCTAGTCCAGAATTTCCTGGCTGACTCTTCGAGCTGTTGAACTATGTGACTCAAGTCATCGGTATCCGGAGGACTGACGTATGCACCTTGGAAGTTATCGCGGAAGGCGTCCTCCAAGTCCTCCCAGCTGCCAATGGAGTTTTCAGGCAGGCTGTTCAACCAGTGCCGAGCTGGTCCCTTGAGTTTTAGCGGGAGGTATTTGATGGCATGAAGATCATCACCGCGGGCCATATGAATATGGAGAAGAAAATCCTCAATCCATACCGCGGGGTCTGTTGTCCCATCATATGATTCGATGTTCATGGGTTTAAACCCTTCTGGGAATTCGTGCTCCATTACTTCATCAGTGAAGCAAAGGGGGCGTGCGAAGCCTCTATATCGGTCCAAGTCGCGACGTAGCTCGGATGGAGTCCGTCTGCGGTTTTCGGCCCGGGCGTGATTGTGCCTGTCATGTCCGGCTAGACAGCCGTTGTCGCGTGTCGGGGCACGCCCCCGCGATCCGTAGATCGATCTGGCCTGACCTGCTCTACTATCCAGGTCCTGCCGCAGGTCGTATGTATATCCTTGAGCTGTTATATCTCCCTTACGACGAGGTGGTATGGGATGGTGTTCGGCTTGAGTTGCCGCTTTATCCCGGCCACGTGGTGGTCGGTCAGCCGCATTACACGCTGATGGTATGGGCTCAAGGGCCTCGTCGTCAAATTGGGGTAGCAGTTTGCGCTTCGGGTAACTTTTGGTTGGGAGCTTGAGGCCGTATTCCTCGGCTGCCAGGACATTAGTCCATCTGTCATTGAGCAGATCTTGATCAGCTTGAAGCTGCTGCTGCTTCTTTTTTAGGCTCCTTGCAGTGGCAATTAGCCGACGCTTAAAGCGCTCCTGCTCAAGAGGTTCCTCAGGCACGATAAAGTCCTTGTCGCCGAGGCTTACCTCGTCCTCGAAGAGTGGAAGATAATTACTGTCCTCCGAGTCTTTGTTCATGGCCTGTTCATCATGGCTAGCATGCCTGTCTTCCCGATTGTCCTGCTCGGAGGTTGGCTCGACGGGGTCTTCTTGGTCTTCGGCACCGTCCGGAGTGTTGTTTTCTCCCGTGCTGATATTGCTGTCTTTTCCACGGCGTGACTTAGAGCGGCGCCACTGACGTCGGCGTTTTGGCTGTGTCTCAGGAGGTTTATCCTTGACTGGATCTTCTTTGTCATCGTCGTTAGTTTCTTTGGGTGTATCCACCATGTACACGTCATACGAGGATGTGGCCATCCAGCGTCCGGTAAACGGTGGGTTTTGGGCTTGTTCTTCTCCGGCATCGTCGTCCATACCATCGATGTCTTCGGAGTCGTAATCGAGCATGTCGGTTAAGTCCTCGACATTGGCTATAAAGTGGGTGGTGGGTGTCGGTGTCAAAACCGACAGATCTCGGGTAGGGGTCCCAAGCTGTGTGCCATGGATCGATGGGTAATAGGAGACGGGGGACACGATGTTTACCCAGGTTCGGGCCCTCTCTATCGAGGTAATACCCTACTTCCTGCTTGATTGATCTTGATGAATATATGATTACAAGAGTTGATCTACCTCGAGATCATATGGTGTGGTCTAAGACCTAAGGGTTTGATGAGTAATGTCATAATACTCTATCGACTAGCCTAGCCTCGCCTTATATAACATACCAGAGGCATAGGATAACAAGAGTCCTAGTCGAATACGCCGGTGGAGAGGAGTCCTTGTCTTGATCACCAAGTCTTGTGGAATCTTCCTTGTGCATACATCGGTCGTCCGAACTGGCCCATGAGTAAACGGCCATGGGGGTCCTCAGCCCAATCCAACTGATCGGGAGATGAGGTGGTGAGTACCACCTAGTCCAGGACACCGTCAGTAGCCCCCTGAACCGGTCTTCAAGTTGGGGACGCTCCTCGGTTCTTCCGAACTGTTCTTGTTCTTCGGTCGTCGGTCTTGAAAACTGGTTCAACAAATCTTCCCATCTTCTATCTTGAGGATCGCCGAAGTGAACCCGAAGAGCTTATACGTCGGGTATCCGATGTCGGATATCGGGTTCCGGCAAAACCCTTGAGGTTCGAACTCTGGGGTGCGCATGAAGGTCTTCCCCCTACCGATCCACGTCCCAACGCCTCGCTATGAATCTAGGCTACCCGATGAACAACACAAGGGACACAAGGTTTATACTGGTTCGGGCCACCGTTGTGGTGTAATACCCTAATCAAGTGTGTGGTGTGGTGGATTGCCTCTGGGCTGATGATGAACAGTACAGAGGAAGAACAGCCTCGCGAGGGGTGTTCTTGAGCTGGTGCGGTGTGTCTGAGCTAGGTTGGATCTCCCCTCCTTTCTTCTGTGGTGGCTAGCCCTATTTATAGAGGCCCTGGTCCTCTTCCCAAATATTGAGCGGGAAGGGCGCCAACAACGGCCATTTTGAAGGGGAACATCTAGTACAAGTTATCCTGACTAAAGTTGGTCTTCAACTGCCAAAGGCATTGGCGATGACGCCGTCTTGGGCTCCACGGTGACCTCCGTCCTACCGCTCTGCTGGTCCTGGTCTCGTTGCACTGATATGGTAACCTTTGCTTGATGCCTCGGTACTCCGCGCCCGTGCTTGCCCCCTTTCCACCAAAGAGGAAACAAGGACACTGCAATGGCTGGCGCCCGCCTGGTCTTGATCATCATGGCTTGCGTCATGAGCACCTCGCGAGGTACCCCTGGCTTGATCTCTCCGCCTCCTCGTGAGCCTGCCTTGTGAGGCCGCCCCTGAGGAAGCCTTGCGTCGTCCTCCCCGCGAGGCTTGGCCCCTCGCGAGGGTCTTGAGCTTGGGTCGATGAAGACGGCCCATACTGGGCCACCCCTTGAGCCACGCCGCAGGCCGCAGGCAAGCACGTCTGGGGACCCTCGTTCCCAGAACGCCGACAGTAGCCCCCGGGCCGAAGGCACGCTCGGACTTGGCTTAGAAGTGAAGCGAAAGGGCAAGTGCGGAGTGCCGTGCGCCCCAACAGCCTGCGGCCTTGGTAGCTACGTGGCGGTTTGACTGGACGTGGGCGTCTCTACTTCCCCATGCTGCCTCGGTAACTGCCCGACTGACAAAAGGCTGGCCTGGGTTGGGCTTACCTTCGTTGCTGTCATTTGCCTTGCTCCAGATCCCCTTTCTTGCTCTTGCTCTCTTGCTTCCAAAATCTCCAGATCCGCCTCATCCTTCCTCCTCCAATGAAAGCAATGGCGCTTCAAGGTCATGCGGCGAGGCTTCGCTCGCCCGGTACTCACTGCTGGATCCCCCCAACATGACAGAGAAGAATTTCGCCTTCACGCGCCTGATGACGGCGGCGTGATGTAGCGAGATGGGGGAGACTGCGCTCCGAGCCGGCCCCGCCCAGCCGGAGGCCAAGGGGAGTACCTTCTACCCCTTCTTCATGAGCGCCATCGTCGCCGGCCTGGTGCCGCCTTTTTCCGAGTTCTTCTATGTTGTCCTTCGCCGTTACAAGCTGCAAGCTCAGCATCTCCATCCCAATTATGTTCTCCCCCTGTCGATCTTTGCCTACTACTGCGAGGCGCACGTCGGGGTGATGCCTTCCGTGGCCTTGCTGCGCCACTTCTTCTTCCTCCGGGTCACCGGCGCACATACCTCTGCATGCGCTGGCTTTGTTGCATACTCCAAAGCCAACGCGATCTCGAAGGCCAGGAAGAGGGTCGACGGCTTCCAAAGCAAGTGGTTATGATGGACGCCAGGTGCATCCACCCTCGGCTGGCGTTGCCAACAAAGCAACCCCAGGCTGACAAGGCGTGGTCTCGCGCGAAGCTTGACGACCGGCGGGCGAAGCTGGTGCTGGAGAAGATGAACGCCGACCTGAGGCTGGGCAACATGAAGGCGGCGAAGCTGACCGGGGCCACGCTCCTGAGGGAGTTCCTGGCGCATCGGGTGGCTCCTCTTCAGACGCACTCGCGCCCGTTGTGGAGGCTTGGGGACGCGGACAGTGATCTCTGCCTGAACTCAGGGGCCCTGGCTGATGAAGACCTGGCTGCAGCTCTCCACTTCCTGGTTGGAGAGGACATGGTAAGCCTGGAGGGTGCTCCTGTCCCCTTGTTCCTCCGCGACGACTGGCAACAGGTGGTGGACGCCATGGCCACCTTTGATGGGACCGGTCTGGTACCGGGGGTGCCTCCTGAGGGCTAGGAAGCGGCGGCGCCGGTGGAACTGTCCTCCGATGATTCTCACGGAGGGGAAGAGGACGATGAAGGGGAGGAGCGCGACTTGGAGGAGACCACCAAGGGGACTGGGGAGACTTCCCCATGGCGCAGGGTCAACATCCTCCGCAACCTGCCGGACGACAACGAGGCCGACGCCAGGCGAGGGGGAGAGGATCCTCCTGTGATCCCGAAGAAGGACAGGTCGGGGCTGATCTCCCGAGGAACTACTCCGTCCCCGACACCGCTCGAAGCTAGTTACATCCCCTCTGGTGCACCCTCCTCTGCTTCTGGACCTCCCGAGGCCGCGCCCCGCAAGAGGCTCTCGGGCTTTAAGCTCGGCAGGAGGCCGCCGGAACACGCCGTGGTTGACCAGTAAGTACTCAATCTCTGCTCTGCTCTTGTTTTGCTGTCAAGGCTTGACATTCTCCATCGCTTGGGTAGGATGCCTCCTGTAGCAAAGAGGCTGAAGGGGGACAGGGTGGCTCCGCTTGGGGCAAGCTCACCCGTAGTGGCCGCGCCTTCGCCCGTGGGAAGGGGAGGCAGTGGCGCTCGCACCTCCCCTGCCCGGTCGTCCTCGCGAGGCCAGGGGGAGCGCTCTGGCGGGGTGCCAGCCCCCGTAGCCCCACTGACTCTGAAGGCGCCTGTGCTTGATGATGTTGCTGAGGTTGCCAAGGCTCAGGAAGTCCCATCCTCCCAGGCCGTGATCACGTTGCCGTCTTCTCCTCCTGCTCCACTGGTTCCCGATTCCTCTGCTTCCTCCTTTATCTTGGATCACGCCGCTGCTGAGCTGGGTCTGCTGTGAGAAGATCTCCAGGGCGCCAACCCCCACCTGGTGGCCAAGCGCCTGGAGCTGATCTCTGGTTGGGCTCGCTCGGACACCTTCGTCCGGGCGGTGCTGAGCCAAGCTGTGGCAGCTTCTGAGGAGGGGAAACACGTCGCCACTCAGGCCATGGCTGCTCGTGACACGGCGTTGAAGGATGCTTCGATGGTCCGAGAGTGTTGCAAGGCGCTGGAGGACGAGCTGCGGGGCCTACGCGATGAGCTTGCCCAGGAGACTAGTGACCGCCAGGCAAAGGAGGAAGAGATGAAGGCTCGGGAGGCCGCCATCGGGGACCGCAACGCTGAGCTGACCGCTGATCGCAGCCGACTGAGGACTCTGGAGCAGAAGCTGAACGCGGAGAGGACTGAGCTGGACGCCAATGCAAAGGTCTTGGCTGAGGATCGCGTGTCCTTTGCAGATTATGAGGTATCTCGCAGGGCGCTGAAATTGCTTTACGATGATGGTCTGGAGAAGCCGCTGGCCGGGGCCACAGACGGCCCTGCCAAGCTGCTTCCCTTCCTGGTCGAAGCGCTTGAGGAGGTCGTGACCGACATCGGTCCCATGGCCGAGGTTGAAGCCCGCGTCCTTTCCTCCGCGGTGCTAACGTGGATCCTCAGCCACGTCTACCTTCGCAACCCCGACGCCAACCTTGACGATCTGCTGGAGCCTGTGGGACGCCCAAGGCTCATATCGCTGAAGCCGAAGGGCCGAGGCAGCCTGTCTTGGCGATGTTCCGCAGCTTCGCCACCGCGCCCAAGGCAGGTGCAGCTGGTTCCGCGGCCTCGGGAGGTGGAGCCGACAGGCGCGACTCCACCACGGAGGCGGGGCTTTCGGTGAGTGACGGCGCTGCTCAAGGGTGATCTCCTCTCAGCTTCTTTCCTGTTTCAACTCCTACAACATGCACCGTGCCTCGTGTAGGTGTTTAAACTTGTATTTGGTATTGTGAGGACAATTTATGGTTTGTAATATTTGCTTCTGAATTTGTGAGATTTCGCGGTTTCCTTCCTATTTGCTTTGTGTTCTGCGTCGGCCCGGCCCGGCCCCGTGCATACCTCAGCCGCCGTTAGCCCCGACCAGATCACCAGGACGGGACCAAGGAGTGAGGGGCTACATGGCAAGTTAGGCTCCTGAGTCGCGATGCTCAGGTGTCCCCCTTGACGCGCAAACAACAAATAGGGAGGGGGTGTAGGAGTAGAATTGTCGTTCTACACCGGCAGGGCCCGGCCCCGCGCATACCTCAACCGCCGTTAGCCTTTCGGAACTATGGAGTGAGGGGCTACGTGACCAGTTAGGCTCCTGAGTCGCGGTGCTCAGGAATCCCCCTTGACGCTCAAACGGTCTTCATACCTTGGCTCCGCTCAGGGAGAGGCGCGCCATGACTAGGTCCGAGGAATCTGGCTGGGTGGCGTACGCTCGGCCCTGACCCGAGCGTAGCCCCCGTGTCTAGCCCCCTCACGTGGCGCTCCCGGGGGAGGCGTTGCGATGAGGCTAGGCACTGAGCTCTGGGATCCTTGAGGTTGATACAGCCGTGGGCTGCCCTCAGTTGTTTATCACCAGCGCGGAGCATAGCGCTTCCGTATGTGTACAGGCATAGCCGCTCCTCGGTAGTGTCGTCGGCCGGTAGCGAACATGGTGCTTCCAGTGCACGTGGGAGGGGCCCCCTCCGGGAGGAGCCCTCGGGGCGTGTACAGCCCCGCCCTGACATGTGGCCGGCACGATAGGGCTAGACGAGGTGTATCTGGGCACTCGTGAGCCAGCGCGTGACTCACGAGGCCCTACCTCAAGGCGGGTTGTACCTGATCTTGAGCCTTGGGCGGCTGTGTGTTCCTGCAAGGTGGTTAGATACAAATGCTCTACGTCTCCCGGCCCTCGAGCAAGCTCAGCCGCCACCGGGTATGCTGTGTCATGGATCCGTGGACAAGGCCAGGGGTGAGGGCCGAGAGCCAAGAGCCCACTGTCATGCGGTGCTCAGGCGCCCCCCTTTTAATGTGCAAGCGATTTGCATCAGGAAGAAAAAGGGGCCGCGGGGGCGGAAAATCATAAGCAGGTTAAGCATGAAGGCAAATCAGCTTAGATAGATGTAGGAAGGGTACATGCCGCTGGGTCAGGCCCGAGCGGCTTGGGGATGATGCAGTCCGAGGGGCGCCCCCAGCAAGGTGAAATAAAGACATAAGCAAAAGAGATACATGCTGCAGGGACAGACCCACGCGGCCTGGGAATAATGCAGCCCTGAGGGAGCCCCCAGCTGAAATGAAACTCGAAAGATGTCACCTGATACCATTGTAGAGCGGGTGCTGAAGTAGCCGACGATGCGCGGTGAAGAGGACGATCCTCACGAGCCGCCGGAGCCCTGAGCCTCAGGAGGCTCTGGGGTTCCGGGTGGTTCCTCAAGGACCATATCCATCTCTGCCAGGACCGCACGGTGCCTGGCCTCCTGAGCTTCCAGAATGCTCCGCATAAGGCGCTGGTGAGCAGCAGCCGCATTTGGCAGGCCGAAAGGCATGCAAACGTAGCTGTGCAGCGGACCCTCGCAGTGTCCCACGCACGAAGGCCAGAAACGCTCCTGCGACGTGGTTCGGTTGAGCCCTGGGTAGTCGATGCAGACACGCAGCCCGCCATCCTCACCTGGATGGGGAGCTACACCGGGTAGGCGGCAACCGCCGCGCATGACTCGTGATTCCTGCAGCTCCTGAGTGACCTTGGTGATGAACTCCTGAGGGTTGGGCCCTCCTTGCCCCATGCCTTCCCGAGGGAAACGTGCTGCAAAGCACGCCTCCAAGTGTTGCCCGAGCCTTGCCCGAGGAGGGCGCCGAGCGCGCCTTCCTATGCGAAGGAGGGAGGTGCCCCTTGGACGGGCGCATATCCTGACACGGCGCCTCTGGTGATGCCTACCTCCAGAGGCCTTGAGCTTGGTGATGTCTTCTTCTTCTTAGGAACTGCCTCAGGAGGGTTCCCGCTCTTGCTGTCTGGGTCTTCGACTGATGCAGCTTGGAAGGCATGCTCGAGAGAGCATACCGCATCCTTCTCTTCGCAGGGGACTGTGATGATGCCTCCGCTTCCCGGCATCTTGAGGACATTGTAACCATGATGAGTCACCGCCATGAACTTGGCCAGGGCTGGGTAATCGAGGATGGCATTGTAGGGCAGGCGAATGTGGGCAACATCGAAGTTGATGAGCTCGGTACGGTAGTTCTTGCGCTGCCCGAAGATGACAGGGAGGCGGACCTGCCCTATCGGGGTGGTGGAGCCGTCAGTGATTCTTGAGAAAGTCTTGGTTGACTGGAGTTGATCATAAGGCACTTGGAGATTGTTGAAGGTCTCGACGGATAGAACGTTGAGCCCTGTGCCGCCGTCGATGAGGGTCCTGGTAACTTGCACATTGATGATGACTGGGAAACAAAGCATTGGGAGGACGCCAGCTGTAGCCGCACACTTGACCTGATCCGTTGAGCTGAACGTGATGGCGCACGTGGACCACCTGAGAGGGCGCGTGGCCTCGGGCTTGGGGAGGACTGCGAGGGCCTCGGTCGTCCCATCGTCCTCCACCTCTTCCTCCTCCTCGGTCGAAGCCTCGATCGTTGCGCTCGGGGCGTCGACCGATGCGTCCTTCTCGAACGGCTCTGAGCTCTTGGCATTCGTTGGTGTTGTGGGTGTGGAGGTCATGGTAGACGCAGTATCGGCTGCCCTTGGACGACTCTGGCTGGTCCGTGCCGCGCTTCGTGTCTGGTTCTGCTGCGAGTACAGCTGCTCCATTGCGCTTCACGTCCTTCGCCTTGGATTTCTTCTCTTCTGGGTCAACAGCTGGAAGCTCGAGAAGGGAGAGGCGCCCCTCCTCAGCCCTTGCGCACTTGGTCGCCAGGTTGAACAACTCTAGAGATGTGCACAGATCCTCGTGGATAGCTAGCTCCTCCTTCATCTTGACGTCGCAGACGCCGTCAGAGAATGCCAATATGATGGCCTCCTCAGTCACCTTGGGAATCTTGAGGCGAGCGTTGTTGAAGCGCTGCATGTACTTCTGCAAGGTCTCTCCCGGTTGCTGCTTGATGCGGTGCAGGTCACCCACTACTGGAGGACGGTCGCGAGTGCCCTGGAAGTTGGCGATGAAGCAGGTACGCATCTCGTCCCAGGAGGAGATCTAGCCAGGAGGCAGGTTCAGGAGCCAGGTGCGGGCACCATCCTTGAGTGCCATGGGAAACCAGTTCGCCATGACCTTTTCGTCTCTGTTGGCCACCTCGATGCCTAGCTTGTAGAGCTGCAGGAACTCCGCGGGGTCAGCGGTGCCGTCGTAGCGAGGAGGCAGATCCGGCTTGAACTTGCCCGGCCAGGCGACACTGCGCAGCTCGGTGGTGAAGGCACGACAGCCTGCGGTGGCCACCAGAGCCCTTTGCAGACGAGGGGCTTGATCTTGGGGATTCCCGCGCGCCGCCGCCAGGGGCAGCACGGGGTCTTGACGTGCTGGCGCAGGGATGCGGACTTGACGTGCCGGAGTGGGGAGCACGCAAGCGCCTTCTTGAGGCCGAGGGATTTCTTGGCAGCTCCTTTCTTGTCGCGCAGGCAATGGACGCGGTGGGTCTCGTCCAGGGGCCGCGCACCTTGGAGCCGGGGCGCCTTCTTGGGGAGGAGGTGGCGGAGGTACCTCCGGAGCTGCATCACCCACGCAGGACGGAGGGCGAGTCAGCAAGAGGGACGGTGCAGGAGAGCCCCCTGCGGCACTGACGAGTTCGGTGATGCGAGCGAGCCACTCCTCATAGAGGTTGTCGATGGGGTGGTAGTGCAGGAGCTCACGTGCCAGAAGCAGGGCGGCCTACTCGTTCGTGGGAGCGCGACGGGCGTGAGACGACGAACGAGCTGGGGTCAGCGATGCAGTGGCGGTGCGGCCGTCCCGCCAAACCGAGGGATGCAGCGACGACGCTTGCTGCTCGTTCCCCGCCGGGCCGGTGGCGGCGTTGGCGGCAGGCGACAAGGAACGACGAGGAGGCCCACCGATGGGAGCCATCTAGGCGACGCTGGTGGCGAGGGCCGCCAGACGCTTGGTGCGAGCTCGACGAGCGTCAGCCATGGATGCGACAAACAATCGAACGCGGAACAACGGAAGAAAGATTCCGGCGCACCCCTACCTGGCGTGCCAAATGTCGGATATCGGGTTCCGGCAAAACCTTTGAGGTTCGAACTCTGGGGTGCGCATGAAGATCTCCCCCCTACCGATCCACGTCCCAACGCCTCGCCGTGAATCTAGGCTACCCGATGAACAACACAAGGGACACAAGGTTTATACTGGTTCGGGCCACCGTTGTGGTGTAATACCCTAATCCAGTGTGTGGTGTGGTGGATTGCCTCTGGGGCTGATGATGAACAGTACAAAGGAAGAACAACCTCGCGAGGGGTGTTCTTGAGCTGGTGCAGTGTCTCTGAGCTAGGTTGGATCTCCCCTCCTTTCTTCTGTGGTGGCTAGACCTATTTATAGAGGCCCGGATCCTCTTCCCAAATATTGAGCGGGAAGGGCGCCAACAACGGCCATTCTGAAGGGGAACATGTAGTACAAGTTATCCTGACTAAAGTTGGTCTTCGACTGCCAAAGGCACTGGCGATGACGCCTTCTTGGGCTCCACGGTGACCTCCATCCTGCCGCTCTGGTGGTCCTGGTCTCGTTGCACTGATATGGTAACCTTTGCTTGATGCTTCGGTACTCCGCGCCTGTTCTTGCCCCCTTTGCACCAAAGAGGAAACAAGGACACTGCAATGGCTGGCGCCCGCCTGGTCTTGATCGTCACGACTTGCATCATGAGCACCTCGCGAGGTACCCCTGCCTTGATCTCTCTGCCTCCTCGTGAGCCTGCCTGGTGAGGCCACCCCGAGGAAGCCTTGCGTCATCCTCCCCACGAGGCTTGGCCCCTCGCGAGGGTCTTGAGCTTGGGTCGATGAAGATGGGCCATACTGGGCCACCCCTCGAGCCACGCCGCAGGCCGCAGGCAGGCAAGTCTGGGGACCCCCGTTCCCAGAACGCTGACATCCGAGGAGCCCCTTTAAGTTCTCAGCCTTTATCAATGCCTTGTTATTTTTTACGCCACACCTCGGGTTTGAAGTTGTTCCTGTGCGGCGGCATCCCCTTGCGTCCGAGCTCCAATGCCGGACTGCATTCAAGATATCTTTTGTAGCCGAGCACCAACACCGGACTGTATCCGATCTCCAACACCGGACTATATCCGAGCTCCAACACCGGACTGTATCCAAGGTGTCATAGATCACCTTGGCTTGAAAAAGTTTGAAGGAGGTTATCCGAGTTTAATGCTGAAAAATTCTCTATGGAACGAGCCATTCGAATCCGAACTTTATGTTGGACCGCTTCTGAGGTGGTGCACCACCCCCACTGCGGGCTGATTCTTTGTGAATAGTTTTTATCGGTGCAATTTATTCTCTGCCGAGATATATAGCCAGTATCCCTCAAGGTGTGTGTCAGTCTAAAACCAGAGATGCACCTGAAGAAAAACATGAAACCGCTGATCCTAGTAGCCCCTGGGACTCAGGTCGATGCGCGAAATCGGTCTGAGGATCAACTCCTAGCTCGGCAGCATACGTAGGAATAGAAACGCAGTGTAATATATTGGAGATAATAGTGATCGGCGAACGGGCCCTTGAGAGAGGGTCTTGAGAAGTTGCCGCAATACATTAGCTTGATGCCAGATAGGTCTAGATGGTACCTATTGTTGTCCGAAGACGCGTTTGCCCATAGTTTGGTCATGCCGAACACCGAGCACTTTGAATTTTCTGCATTGGACAGGCAATGCAGTAGCCCCTGAGACACTGGTCGGGTGGCAACACCAGATCAGGGGATCTATGTGCCCTTTAATATTTATAAATAGTGAGCGTGAAGCCCAGTAGCCCCCAAGCCTTAATGTGGGCACGGGTGGCCGAATTAAGGATCGATTTCCAGAGTAAAATCACAAATTATGTGTAATGATTCTATGTATCCAAGTACTTTACATAATTAATGCTCGGATCCACATTGTACAAAACTTTGTTGACCGACCATCGGGTTCAACCTCCTTGGCCAGAAGCCGAGGAGTGTTTGTCCTACTTTATAAAGCCTTTATAAGGGCAAAGTTTTATGGCAAACAAGGCAATCCGGCCATACGGTTTTATAAACAAAGGTACGCGGAGAGATATTTATATTACTTAATCGTAAGAAACATCTTCCAAAGAAAATAGTCCCGCTATCGGTTCCTCTCTTTGGGTTCTAATGCTGATCATGATCATGAAACCTCACCTCCAATCAATGTGGGAGGAAAATATTGAGGATTTAGTTCGGGGAAAGTTCCCGAACTCTATGGTATTAATGAATCCAAATTTTCATTTCCGTCGTTGTCGACCAATTATATCCTTTAAGATCGCTAGCTTTCGACTTCACCCAGTCTGAGGTACTAACTCGGATGACCCGGTAGTAACAATCACAGAGGTGCTCCCTTTACCGCCTAGTTGAACAATCGGGAACGTAGGGGTAAGCACATGAGCTAGGCAACCCAGCTTGGCCAAAATCTGAAGTCAAATTGATGCATATTTATGGCGTTATAACAATAATTATAGAAGGCAACATTCGTATATTGAATACAAACGCTAAGGATATGTTTATTTAGACTCCGTTGCGACAGTTTATCATTTGAAAGTGGCCCATCATCGTCTTCCACCCCTTTGTAGATGCTATGCAGGGTGTTTCTGCAATAACAAAACAACCCTTAGCCGATGTGTCGGTGCCGAAGGCGGTTGTGTTAGCAGAAACAAGGCAATCAGATATGCGGGCTTTATAACTTTCACTTAGTCATAGGAGCTTAAAGCAGGGAGGCTAGTTACTAGCCCCGGTTAGTGTTCGGCGACAGCCAAGGTCAAGCCGTAAACACTTCGGCCAATGTTATGAACGACCCATCATTTAACACAGTCATCGGATCGCTGACCAGTTTATGCTTATTGTGACAGTCAGTTTTCGGCTTTCTCCACTGAGGTGCTTAACCATGCGAGCTGGAAGCACAATCGCAGTGGCTATCCCTTTGCGCACCTAGCCGAACAAAGCGAAACGTAGGAGGCAAGCACAGGAGCCGGGCAACCCAACTATTGACCAAAGGCACTATTCGAAACCGATGCAAATATAGCAATATCCGAGAATGTTTTTGCAGAATCTCTAAAGGTGTCCGGTGTTGCACTACGAGACTTATGCTGGAAACACACAAATAGTTTAAAAAGTGCCATAGGCTCAAAAAGCCACAAAATTATGTAAAAGCTTGACGTCCGGACTAAACCGAGATTTTGGTGCCAATCCGGAAATTGGCCTTAGAAATTGTGCTTACGTCGTGCTTTAACATGACACATCCGATCTCAAGACTTCAAGCGGGCCAGCCTACAGCTTCAAGCTCCTTATCCTGAAGAGGGAGTGCTTCTCCGAGGCCAGTTTAGCAAACTAAACTCGAACGGATATAGAGAGAAGATAGGCTATCCGGCCATACACTCGAGGTGAGAATGGAGCGGTAGAAAAAGACTTTGCACTGACCAAGAAGAAAACACATTATTATAGAACGTCTTGTGTAAATTTTAAGAGCCCCCAAGTGATTTTGGTAAAAGAATTTTATGTATAATGATTGTATGTACCGAAGTACTTATACCATATCTGTGTTCACCTGAACTTTAAACGCGTCTTAACCGACCGTCGGATTCTCCCTCTTCGGTCAACGGCCGGAAAGTGCTATGTACTCCACCTGTCGAGACTATCGACGGTGTTTCCGATAACCAGGCATTCGGGCCATAAGGCTGTAACAGACAAAGCGCGCTCAGTGAACTTATGCTATATTACTGATGTAGTGTAAGAAGCATCTTCGAAGAAAATAGTATCCCCACTGATTCCTTTCTTCGATTCCTCATTGTTACTATGAGACTTGTGCAGTAGATTTTTTGTACTCATGAGTTCCGTTGTGTGCCGACCATGATTGAAAACAATAAGAGCGCTAGCTTTCTGCTTCACCCAGTCTGAGGTCCGAGCTCGGATGACCCAATCGTGACAATCGCAGAGGTGCTCCCTTTACTCCCTAGCCGAACAATCGAGAACGTAGGGGTAAACACAGGAGCAAGACAACCCAGCTTGTGGAACACTTAAGTCAACATGGTGCATATTGTGGCGTAATACACGAAAAAGGAACGAAGCCATACAAGTATGATCGTTTACAAGAGAAAGGCTTCATAAAGGAAGCCCCCGAGTAAACGGGGTATTTGAATTTGTGAGTCACAAACAAAGTTTTGACAAGGAAATTTTTCACAAACAACTTTTTGCCAAAAAGGTATAATGCTTGGTCGAACCGAACAAAATTTAAAACTGGAAGTTTTTGAGCATGAAAGCGACTTAGCTAGTTAATGTGTTCGGCATTGACGACACGGTCCGAGCTTGATCTGGGACAAGATTCCATCCCCCAAGCCGGTCCCGAGGTGGTGGAGCGAAGAGCTCGGCACTCCGAAGTGGTAACATAGCACGACCAATGCAGGCCGGCAGAGTGACCCCGAAATCCCCAGCGTGGGTTAATGAAGTGATGACGAAGCCCCCGGTCTAGCCAAGGTGACGTGGTATGTTGGTACGCTGAGGTGACAGCGCTGCCCAACCCGGATCATTTACCTGTGCATAGAAAATACTGCAAGCCGAGGATAGCAGTAATAATAATAAATTAAAAAAATTCATAGCATAATAAATAATTTATGCAAGATGAGTAATAAGAGAAATATCGCCCGTGTGCCGAACACCCGACTTGGTAGGACCCTCTTGTTGATGCCGAGGTCCCTGAGGCAACCGAACATGTCGGTATGGCAATTCGATCAACAAGGTGATCCTGCGAGCCCATTTATGCCAATTGGGACGACGATGTTGGGTTGCCGAAGTGACCGCGTGACGCAGTCGAAGTTGATCACCTACACACGTAAAATAGTGCAGTCCAAAAGGAATAATATAAATATATATATAAAATCCTTGCATAATTGCTTTTCGCAAAAATAATTTATTTAAAGAGATGTGGCCTGGCGCTGAAGTCAATGTCGATGCAGGGCGTCGGCGAGACGCGGCGAAGACGTGGCAAAGCTTGAATTCACAAGCTGGTCCGAGTTCCGGATGCGGCAATCGCCGAACTGTATATGGAAACTGACCGAACCACTACGCGACCTTTGTTAATGCGGCCACTATTTGACAAACCTGTGTACAGATGATGGAACAAACCAGAGTAGTAATTCCTCAGGAAAAATAAACACAAGCAAGAAAAAATTACTAGGATTAATAGCACCTGGTGTATCTGTTGTAGCAATATGAAGGAAGGTTACTCCCAAAATTGGGACTCGATCCGCATACCCATTCCCTGATGGGTGATGAAGAGATGGCATGGCGATGCTGGCAAAGGTTGGCTCGCCGAGGCAAAGCCCGTGGTCCAGCTAATGTGATGAAGCTGGTCGGCTGGTGACGCCGAAGTCTCTAAAGTAAGTTGATGAAGAGATGGCGAAGCCCTCGGTCTAGCCGAGGAGACGGAGCAGGTTGGTAAGGAGACATTGCAGCTGCCATGTCTGCCGAGGTGTTGAAACAGTTCAGCGTGATGGACATCAGTTTGAAGAAGCAACAGTGAGGCCATGCCGACGCCGGTCATAACTTGTGACACGGTCAATGCCGGCTTGATGAAGTGACCATGCGGCGATGCCGGCGTGCCCACTCCGTGTAATCCGTGGGGCTGCGATGTTGGTGATGATTTATCCTTGGCGATTCCGAACTCTTGTTCGCTTGCTGAGATGATGATCCGAAGAAGTTGAGCTCGGCTCAAAAAGCGACGACGGGTCTAGCGCAGGTCGGCAGCCGTGGAGCAATATTGCCGGACTGGTTTGACACCAGCATGATGGTGAAGATTACCTCAGAGGAGGCTTAAAATTTTATGGGCACGTGTTTAAGAACAACACACAATACCCTAGAAGAAAATTGCTTTAAGAAGGTTGTCCAATATCACGTTCATAAAGAAACATGAATTCAGGTCGGGTCCGTATTCGCGCAGAAAACAGATCCGAAAATTGGTCCACTCATCGGAAGGTTCCCGGAGTTTGAACCATTGGATCGAGCTGAAATTTTGAGGGGTGGTAGATATGGAAATTCCATAGTAGATGAAGGGTTGGATCTTCCAAAGGACCTCCGAGCTGGGCTCTGGAGACCACGCCCTAAACTCGTCCAGATTCCTGTCCAGATTTGACAGGGCTCCGGTATATCGTAGATTGCCGGAGATTCCTCCATCTGAGATTGATGAAATTTTGCATGGCTATTGTAGACTTAATTCCGCACTACTCCACCAAAGCAATCATCAAACCGACGCTCGAGGAGGCGGTGACGGCGGATACGAGTTCGCTGTCCAGAAAAACAGCACGGCCGCCCGAGGGCAATGTTGACGTTGAGCCCCCGAGCTCCATGGATGATTACTCTATGATCATGATAGAGATCGGAGTTGATGTTGATGAAGGCCCCCATATGAACATGACGATCGGGGATGGAGCACGGTCCTCGGTCGAGCCAAGGTGACCAGTCGTGCCGGCGACGAAGATGCCGACGTCGTAGTTAAACTATAGGCGAGCCATTGATCCTTTGTCGATCACACAACGGAACTCTCAATGAAAGCACCATTGTCGGTGTCAAAACCGGCAGATCTCGAGTAGGGGGTCCCAAGCTGTGTGCCATGGATCAATGGGTAACAGGAGACAGGGGACACGATGTTTACCCAGGTTCGGGCCCTCTCTATCGAGGTAATACCCTACTTCCTGCTTGATTGATCTTGATGAATATATGATTACAAGAGTTGATCTACCTCAAGATCATGTGTTGTGGTCTAAGACCTAAGGGTATGATGAGTAATGTCATAATCCTCTGTCGACTAGCCTAGCCTTGGCTTATATAACATACCGGAGGCATATGATAACAAGAGTCCTAGTCGAATACGCCGGTGGAGAGGAGTCCTTGTCTTGATCACCAAGTTTTGTGGAATCTTCCTTGTGTATACATCGGTCGTCCGAATTGTCCCATGAGTAAACGGCCATGGGGGTCCTCGGCCCAATCCAACTGATCATGAGATGACGCGGTGAGTACCCCCTAGTCTAGGACACCGTCAGTGGGTGGGACGTAAAGTTTCCTGCTCCCAGCCCCTAGTCCGGGCTGGGCGTAGTTCAGATATTGCTCCTCTGTAATGACAAGAGATCACATCAAGTCCAGAGCCTCGCTTAAAGGCGAGGTTTGGCCAGGGAAAAGGGAGCCTATGGAGTACGGCAGGGGGGAAACTCCTTGGCCGAACTCACATGATGCTGACTCCGTGGGTTCGGAGCCAGTGTCCGGAGTGTTGGAAATATGCCCTAGAGGCAATAATAAATTAGTTATTATTATATTTCCTTGTTCATGATAATCGTTTATTATCCATGCTATAATTGTATTGATAGGAAAGTCAGATACATGTGTGGGTACATAGACAAACACCATGTCCCTAGTAAGCCTCTAGTTGACTAGCTCGTTGATCAATAGATGGTTACAGCTTCTCGACCATGGACATTGGATGTCGTTGGTAACGGGATCACATCATTAGGGAGAATGATGTGATGGACAAGACCCAATCCTAAGCCTAGCACAAAGATCGTGGTTCGTATGCTAAGGCTTTTCTAATGTCAAGTATCATTTCCTTAGACCATGAGATTGTGCAACTCCTGATACCGTAGGGAATGCTTTGGTGTACCAAACGCCACAACGAATCGGGTGGCTATAAAGGTGCACTACAGGTATCTCCGAAAGTGCCTTGGGTTGGCACGAATCGAGATCGATTTGTCACTCCGTAAACGGTGAGGTATCTCTGGGCCCACTCGGTAGGACATCATCATAATGTGCACAATGTGATCAAGGGGTTGATCACGGATGATGTGTTACGGAACGAGTAAAAGAGACTTGCCGGAAACGAGATTGAACAAGGTATCGATACCGACGATCGAATCTCGGGCAAGTACAATACCGTTAGACAAAGGGAATTGTATACGAGATCGATTGAGTCCTTGACATCGTGGTTCATCCGATGAGAACATCGTGGAACATGTGGGATCCAACATGGGTATCCAGATCCCGCTGTTGGTTATTGACCGGAGAACGTCTCGGTCATGTCTACATGTCTCCCGAACCCGTAGGGTCTACACACTTAAGGTTCGATGACGCTAGGGTTATAAAGGAAGTTTGTATGTGGTTACCGAATGTTGTTCAGAGTCCCGGATGAGATCCCGGACGTCACGAGGAGTTCCGGAATGGTCCGGAGGTAAAGATTTATATATGGGAAGTCCTGTTTTGGTCACCGGAAAAGTTTCGGGTTTTATCGGTAACGTACCGGGACCACCGGGAGGGTCCCAAGGGTCCACCAAGTGGGGCCACTAGCCCTGGAGGGCTGCATGGGCCAAGTGTGGGAGGGGACCAGCCCCTGTGTGGGCTGGTGCACCCTCACAAGGGCCCAAGGCGCCTAGGGTTTGGGGAGGGGGTGCTTCCACCTAACTTGGGGGGCAAGTTTCCCCCCTCTCCCCCCTTGGCCGCCACCCTTAGATGGGATTGGGGCAGCCGCACCCCTTGGGGTGGAAACCCTAGAGGGGGCGCACCCCCCTCCCTCTCCCCTATATATACTTGAGGGTTTTGGGGCTGCCAACACATGAGAACTTCTCCTCTTGGTGCAGCCCTACCTCTCTCCCTTCTCCTCTCCCGCGGTGCTTGGCGAAGCCTCGCAGGATTGCCACGCTCCTCCACCACCACCACGCCTGCTGTGCTGCTGCTGGATGGAGTCTTCCTCAACCTCTCCCTCTCTCCTTGCTGGATCAAGGCGTGGGAGACGCCACCGGGCTGTACGTGTGTTGAATGCGGAGGTGCCGTCTGCTCGCACTAGGATCTCCGGTGATTTGGATCACGACGAGTAATGACTCCTTCAACCCCGTTCTCATGAACGCTTCCGCTTAGCGATCTACAAGGGTATGTAGATGCACTCTCCTTCCCTCGTTGCTAGTTTCTCCATAGATAGATCTTGGTGACACGTAGGAAAATTTTGAATTTCGCCACGCTCCCAACAAAGGGCATCATGAGCTAGGTCTATTGCGTAGATTCTTTGCACGAGTAGAACACAAAGTAGTTGTGGGCGTTGATTTTGTTCAATATGCTTACCGTTACTAGTCCAATCTTGTTTTGACGGTATTGTGGGATGAAGCGGCCCGGACCGACCTTACACGCATTTTACGTGAGACAGGTTCCACCGATCGACATGCACTTGGTGCATAAGGTGGCTAGCAGTGCCGCCTCCCACTTTAGTCGGAACGGATTCGATGAAAAGGGTCCTTATGAAGGGTAAATAGCAATTGGCATATCACGTTGTGGTTTTGCGAGGTAAGAAACGTTCTTGCTAGAAACCCATAGCAGCTATCAGAAACATGCAAACAACAATTAGAGGACGCCTAACTTGTTTTTGCAGGGTATGCTATGTGATGTGATATGGCCAAGTAGAATGTGATGAATGATATGTGATGTATGAGATTGATAATGTTCTTGTAATAGGATTCACGACTTGCATGTCGATGAGTATGACAACCGGCAGGAGCCATAGGAGTTTTCTTTATTTATTGTATGACCTGCGTGTCATTAAACAACGCCATGTAATTAGTTTACTTTATTGCTAACCGGTAGCCATAGTAGTAGAAGTAATAGTTGGCGAGACAACTTCATGAAGACACGATGATGGAGATCATGATGATGGAGATCATGGTGCCATGCCGGTGACGATGATGATCATGGAGCCCCGAAGATGGAGATCAATGGAGCTATATGATATTGGCCATATCATGTCACTACTATATATAATTGCATGTGATGTTTATTATGTTTATGCATCTTGTTTACTTAGAACGACGGTAGTAAATAAGATGATCCCTTACAACAATTTCAAGAAGTGTTCTCCCTAACTGTGCACCGTTGCTAAAGTTCGTCGCTTCTAAGCACCACGTGATGATCGGGTGTGATGGATTCTTACGTTCACATACAACGGGTGTAAGACAGATTTACACACGCCAAACACTTAGGGTTAACTTGACGAGCCTAGCATGTACGCACATGGCCTCGGAACACGTAGAGACCGAAAGGTCGAGCATGAGTCGTATAGTAGATACGATCAACATGAAGATGTTCACCGATGATGACTAGTCCATCTCACGTGATGATCGGACACGACCTAGTTGACTCGGATCATGTAATCACTTAGATAACCAGAGGGATGTCTATCTGAGTGGGAGTTCATAAGATGAACTTAATTATCCTGAACATAGTCAAAAGACCTTTTGCAAATTATGTCGTAAGCTCGCGCTTTAGTTCTACTGTTTAGATATGTTCCTAGAGAAAATATAGTTGAAAGTTGACAGTAGCAATTATGCGGTCAGTAGAAAGCTTATGTCCTTAATGCACCGCCGTGGCTGGACCTCGAACGTGGTCTCGTGGATGTTGCTAACATCCGACACACATGTTTTGATGACTACATGATAGTTCGGTAATGTTAAACGGCTTAGAATTGAGGCACCAAAGACGCTTTTGAAACGTCATGAACATATGAGATGTTCGAGAGCTGAAATTGGGATTTCTGGCTCGTGCCCACGCCAAGAGGTATGAGACCTCCGACGAGTTTTCTAGCCTACAAACTAAGGGAGAAGATCTCAATCGTTGAGCTTGTACTCAGATTGTCTGGGTACAACAATCACTTGAATCGAGTGGGAGTTAATCTTCCAGATGAGATAGTGATGTTTCTCCCAAGTCATTTCCACCAAGCTGCTAGAGCTTCGTGATGAACTATAACATATCAGGGATAGATATGATGATCCTTGAGGTATTCACGATGTTTGACACCGCGAAAGTAGAAATCAAGAAGGAGCATCAATTGTTGATGGTTGGTGAAACCACTAGTTTCAAGAAGGGCAAGGGCAAGAAGGGGCACTTCATGAAACGGCAAAACAGTTGCTGCTCCAGTGAAGAAACCCAAGGTTGAACCCAAACCCGAGACTAAGTGCTTCTGTAATAAGGGGAACAACCATTGGAGCAGATCTACCCTAGATACTTGGTAGATGAAAAGGCTGGCAAGGTCGATAGAACTATATTGGATATGCATTATGTTAATGTGTACTTTACTAGTACTCCTAGTAGCACTGTGGTATTAAGATACCGGTTCGGTTGCTAAGTGTTAGTAACTCGAAATAAAAGCTACGGAATAAACGGAGACTAGCTAAAGGTGAAGTGACGATATGTATTGAAGTTTTTCCAAGCTTGATGTGATCAAGCATCGCACGCTCCTCTACCAACGAGATTGGTGATAAACCTAAATAATTGCATTTGGTGTTTGCGTTGAGCATAGACATGATTGGATTATGTCTATCATAATACGGTTATTCATTTAAGGAGAATAATGGTTACTCTGTTTATTTGAATAATACCTTCGATGGTCTTGCACCTAAATAAATTGTTTATTGAATCTCGCTCGTAGTGATACACATTTTCATGCCAAAAGTATAAGATAGTAATGATAGTACCACTTACTTGTGGCACTGCCATGTAAGTCATATTGGTGTAAAACGCAAGAAGAAGCTCCATGTTGATGGATCTTTGGACTCACTTGTTTTGAAAAGTTTGAGACATGCGAACCATGTCTATTGGTGCATATGCATGAAGAAACTCCATGCAGATGGATCGTTTAGACTCACTTGATTTTGAATCACTTGAGATATGCAAATCATACCACATGGACAAGATGACCTAAAAGCCTCGGTTTCAAAGAAGATGGAACTAGATAGCAACTTGTTGGAAGTAACACATTTTGATGTGTGCAGTCCAATGAGTGCCGAGGCATGCAAAGTGAATATCGTTATGTTCTTACTTCACGTATGATTTGAGTAGATGTTGAGTATATTTACTTGATGAAACACAAGTCTGAAGTATTGAAAGGTTCAAGTAATTTCAGAGTGAAGTTGAAGATCTTCGTGACAAGAGGATAAAATGTCTGTGATGTGATCATAGAGATGAATATCTGAGTTGCGAGTTTGGTACACAATTGAGACATTGTGGAAATTGTTTCACAATTAATACCGCTCGGAACACCATAGTGTGATGGTGTGTCCGAAGATCATAGTTGCACCCTATTAGATATGGTGCGTACCATGATGTCTCTTATCGAATTACCACTATCGCTCATGGGTTAGGCATTAGAGACAACCGCACTCACTTTAATAGGGCACAACGTAATTCCGCTGAGACGACACCGCTTGGAGAAACCTAAGTTGTCGCTTTCTTAAAAGTTTGGGGCTGCGACGCTTATGTGGAAAAGTTTCAGGTTGATAAGCCTCGAACCCAAAGCGGACAAAATGCATCTTCATAGGACACCCAAAACAGTTGGGTATACCTCCTAATTCAGATCCGAAGCAATAGGGTTTGTTTCTTGAATCGGGTCCTTTCTCGAGGAAAAGTTCGTCTCAAAAGTTGAGTGGGAGGATGGTGGAGACTTGATGAGGTTATCAACCATCACTTCAACTAGTGTGTAGCAGGGAACATGAAGTTGTTCCCGTGGCACCTACACCAATTGAAGTAGAAGCTTATGATAGTGATCATGAAGTTTCGGATCAAGTCACTGACGTACCTCGTAGGGTGACGAGGATGCGTACTACTTCAGAGTGGTATGCAATCCTGTCTTGAAGGTCATGTTGCTAGACAACAATGAACCTACGAGCTATGGAGAAGCAATGGTGGGCCCAAATTCCAACAAATGGTTAGAAGCCATGAAATCCGAGATAGGATCCATGTATCGTAACAAAGCATGGACTTTGGTGGACTTGCCCGATGATCGGCGAGCCATTGAGATAAATGGATCTTTAAGAAAAAGACGGACGTGGACGGTAATGTCATCGTCTATGAAGCTCGACTTGTGGCGAAGAGTTTTTCACAAGTTCAAGGAGTTGACTACGATGAGATTTTGTCATCCGTAGCGATGCTTAAAGTCCGTCGGAATCATGTTAGCACAAGCTGCATTTATGAAATCTAGCAGATGGATGTCAAAACGAGTTTCCTTACCAGTTTTCGTAAGGAAAGGTTGTGCGTGATACAATCAGAAAAGTTTTGTCAATCCTAAGGATGCTAAAAGGTATGCTAGCTCCAAAGAATCCTTCTAAGGACTGGAGTAAGCATCTCGGAGTTGGAATATGCACTTTGATAGGATGATCAAAGTTTTTGGGTTTATACAAAGTTTATGAGAAACTTGTATTTCCAAAGAAGTGAGTGGGAGCACTATAGAATTTCTGATGAGTATATGTTGTTGTCATATTGTTGATCAGAAATGATGTAGAATTTCTGGAAAGCATATAGGGTTATTTGAAAGATGTTTTTCAATAGAAAACCTGGATTAGGCTACTTGAACAATAAGCATCAAGATCTATAAGATAGATCAAAATTCTTAATAATACTTTCAAATGAACACATACCTTGACATGATCTTGAAGGTGTTCAAGATGGATCAGTCAAAGAAGGAGTTCTTGCCTGAGTTGTAAGGTATGAAGTTAAGAGTTAAAACTCAACCACGACAGAAGAGAGACAAAGGACGAAGGCCGTCCCCTATGTTTTAGACGTAGGCTCTATAGTATGCTATGCTGTGTACCGCACCGGAAGTGTGCCTTGCCATGAGTCACTATAAGTACAAGAATGATCCAGAATGGATCATTGGACAGCGGTCAAAGTTGTCCTTGGAGTAAATAAGGACATGTTTCGATTATGGAGGTGATAAAGAGTTCGACGTAAAGGGTTACGCCGATGCAAGCTTTAACACCTATCCGAAAGTGACTCGAGTAGCAAACCGGATACTTAATAGTGGAGCAACCATTTGGAATAGATCCAAGTGGAGCGTGGAAGCAGCGTTTACAATATGACATAGAAATTTGTAAGCACACACGGATCTGAAAGGTTCGCACCCGTTGACTAAAACCTCTCTCACAAGCAAAACATGATCAAACCTCGGAACTCATTGAGTCTTAATCACATGATGATGTGAACTAGTTTACAGACACTAGTAAACTCTTTGGATGTTGGTCACATTGCGATGTGACCAATCAGCGTTGATCACATGACGATGTGAACTAGATTATTGACTCTAGTGCAAGTGGGAGACTGTTGGAAATATGCCCTAGAGGCAATAATAAATTAGTTATTATTATATTTCCTTGTTCATGATAATCGTTTATTATCCATGCTATAATTGTATTGATAGGAAACTCAGATACATGTGTGGGTACATAGAAAAACACCATGTCCCTAGTAAGCCTCTAGTTGACTAGCTCGTTGATCAATAGATGGTTACAGTTTCCTGACCATGGACATTGGATGTCGTTGGTAACGGGATCACATCATTAGGAGAATGATGTGATGGACAAGACCCAATCCTAAGCCTAGCACAAAGATCGTAGTTCGTATGCTAAAGCTTTTCTAATGTCAAGTATCATTTCCTTAGACCATGAGATTGTGCAACTCCCGATACCGTAGGAATGCTTTGGGTGTACCAAACGTCACAACGAATCGGGTGGCTATAAAGGTGCACTACGTGTATCTCCGAAGTGCTCTGTTGGGTTGGCATGAATCGAGATCGGATTTGTCACTCCGTGTAAACGGAGAGGTATCTCTGGGCCCACTCGGTAGGACATCATCATAATGTGCACAATGTGATCAAGGGGTTGATCACGGGATGATGTGTTATGGAACGAGTAAAAGAGACTTGCCGGAAACGAGATTGAACAAGGTATCGGGATACCGACGATCGAATCTCGGGCAAGTACAATACCGTTAGACAAAGGGAATTGTATACGGGATCGATTGAGTCCTTGACATCGTGGTTCATCCGATGAGATCATCGTGGAACATGTGGGAGCCAACATGGGTATCCAGATCCCGCTGTTAGTTATTGACCGGAGAATGCCTCGGTCATGTCTGCATGTCTCCCGAACCCGTAGGGTCTACACACTTAAGGTTCGATGGCGACGCTTAGGGTTATAAAGGAAGTTTGTATGTGGTTACCGAATGTTGTTCGAGTCCCGGATGAGATCCCGGACATCACGAGGAGTTCGGAATGGTCCGGAGGTAAAGATTTATATATGGGAAGTCCTGTTTTGGTCACCGGAAAAGTTTCGGTTTTATCGGTGGCATCTGGGACCACCGGAGGGTCCCTGGGTCCACTAAGTGGGGCCGCTGCCCCGGAGGGCTGCATGGGCCAAGTGTGGGAGGGACCAGCCCCGGGTGGGCTGGTGCGCCCCACAAGGCCCAAGGAGCCTAGGGTTTGGGGAGGGTGCTTCCACCTAACTTGGGGGCAAGTTTCCCCTCTCCCCCCTTGGCCGCCACCCTTAGATGGGATTGGGGCAGCCGCACCCCTTGGGGTGAAACCCTAGAGGGGGCGCACCCCCTCCCTCTCCCCTATATATACTTGAGGGTTTTGGGGCTGCCAACACATGAGAACCTCTCCCTCTTGGTGCAGCCCTACCTCTCTCCCTTCTCCTCTCCCGCGGTGCTTGGCGAAGCCCTGCAGGATTGCCACGCTCCTCCATCACCACCACGCCACAGTGCTGCTGCTGGATGGAGTCTTCCTCAACTTCTCCCTCTCTCCTTGCTGGATCAAGGCGTGGGAGACGCCACCGGGCTGTACGTGTGTTGAACGCGGAGGTGCCGTCTGCTCGGCACTAGGATCTCCGGTGATTTGGATCACGACGAGTACGACTCCTTCAACCCCGTTCTCATGAACGCTTCCGCTTAGCGATCTACAAGGGTATGTAGATGCACTCTCCTTCCCTCGTTGCTAGTTTCTCCATAGATAGATCTTGGTGACACGTAGGAAAATTTTGAATTTCTGCTACGTTCCCCAACACGGAGAAGGGTCCGGCTTCATGATGGTTGCCAGCGACACTACTTCCTCCGGCTCTCCCATAATGGGCCTAGTGGCCGTAGATAGTCCTTCGGACATGGTGATACGCTCTAGATCTAAGGCCAGAGCGGAGGTTGGGGTCGCGAATCCTTGGAAGATCAAGTCTCCTCGGATATTAGCGACATAGTCCATGTTTCCAAAACTAATCTAGTGACCTAGGGTGTAGCTGTCGATCTGCTCTAGATGGCCAAGCGAGTTGGCCCATCTTGAAAGCGCCAAACACAAAGATCTGGCCGGGGAGAAAAAATTCCCCTAGGGCAGCATTGTTGTAGATGATTGATGGATCCATCAAACCTCTTGACGACGATGCAGCGGAACTCTCAATGAAAGCACCAATGTCAGTGTCAAAACCGGCGGATCTCGGGTAGGGGGTCCCAAACTGTACGTCTAGGGTCGATGGTAATAGGAGACGGGGGACACGATGTTTACCCAGGTTCGGGCCCTCTCGATGGAGGTAATACCCAACTTCCTGCTTGATTGATCTTCATGAATATGAGGATTACAAGATTTGATCTACCACGAGATCGTAATGGCTAAACCCTAGGTGTCTAGCCTGTATGATTGTGATTGTCTCTACGAACTAAGCCCTCTGGTTTATATAGACACCAGAGGGGACTAGGGTTGTACAAAGTCGGTTACAGAGGAAGGAATCTACATATCCGAACGCCAAGCTTTCCATCCACGCAAAGGAGAATCCCATCTAGACATGGGAAGAAGTCTTCTGTCTTGTATCTTCATAGCCCGTCAGTCCGGCCCATGTTACATAGCCCGGACGCCCGAGGACCCCTTAATCTAGGACTCCCTCCGCCGGTGAGCTCTCTCCCCCGGCAGAGGGCCCATGGTCTCCGAGGGCGCCACTAGCGTGCTCCTTGCCCCTTGGTCTCGTCCTGGTTTCCGGACGCCCCAACGGTGGTCGGGGGTGGCGCAGGGCGGGGCCCTCGTCTGGCGATATGAAGAGGGGCTCACGCCTATGAAGGTATTAGATCATGACACTCTCACGTAATAATGAGTGGGGCTGTACACGCCCTGAGTCTCCGGAGTGCCGTCCTCGGGCCTCGGGGGCTCCCGCCCATGTCCTAGTGGAAGCACCATGCTTCGCGCTGGCCGTCGACACTGTCCCCCAATGACTATGCTCAGAGCCAGTGAAAAGCACTTAGCTCCATGCTGGTGGGAAAACAAGAAGACTAGCTAGGTGCCAGACGTGGCCATTTGCTTTCATCCCTTTTTCTATAACTCGATTCGCCACCCTTTTGGACAGAATTTGAAACCTTTTTTGTTGACAAGCGTGGGGGGAGTCTTCTCTTGTTCCTATCGGTTTCTTGCATTTTGGTTGCATGCTTTATTTCGAGGCTCGTGCCTCCTACCCCTCCCCTTGAGAGCGCCTCACGAGCGGGGGCTGGGCATGGTATGCGCACGTTGACCGCGCTCGGGCAAGCCCGGGTGGCGACAGCCCCCCAGGACCGAGAGTATAATCGCCGCGGGACCACCGCGCGCACACCCTGCCATATTCTAGCATTCGCTCCTCGTGAGGCTCTGTTAGGCGAATTAGCAGGCTCCTCGGGAGATCTAAAACCTCGTGAGCCCCTAAAGGGCTCCCCTCAGGAGAAAGGCGCATCAGCAACCTCAAAACCCGCTCAAGGCCTGCTGGGATCGAGGTAAGTCACAACGACAACCCTGCTCAAGGGCTCACAAGCTCGCACGTTTCAGGTCCGACTTAAAAGATAGAACATTAATTTACATACACAAGGGGCTCCCTCTCCAAAATGCTCTCATGCCCTGCGGGGCCGTGTCCAAGTCTTTGCGTGCAGTTTCAGGCGAAGTAATGCTTAACTGGACGTGCTGCTCACAACATCGCCCTGGTCTCTCATACGCGCTTCTAGCGTTGCCACTAGCATTGTCTTCGCCGTCGTCGACTACGCCATCTTTGTCCACCACGACCACCACCGCGTCATCCTCGATGGCGAACGCTCTGACCAAAGCATCCACATGATTGTCCACCCAGTGCGATAGGTTGTCCCGGATAACCCCGGGCACTGGGGCTATGGCAGCGTCAAAGTCGAAGTGGGGGTCGAGGTTCTGAAGATGACCGAAGACGCATGAGAACACGCGCCCAAGGAGGCCCCGACTCCTCTCCTCGACAAGCTCACAAGCCCACACGGCCCAGTCCTCCAGACGCGTCACAACTTCGGTGAAGAAGCGAAGGTAGCTGGCGTAATCTTCCACGCGGGGATGAGGGGTGTTCTCCTCGCAGATGAAGCCCAGTGCTCGGTTAGCCCTCACCCTGAGGGCCTGAAGCATGGGGGAGTGCTCGTGTTGCAGCGTCTTCCGATGACACACCTCCTCCCTGTTCTGCTCCGCGAGGGTCGCGGCGTCATCAATCTGCTGCTGGAGCGAGAGCAAGTCGGCGTGCGTGGAGCCGAGATCAGCCTGGGTAGAGGTAAGAGCCACCGCAGCGGCCCTCTCGCGCTGCTCCGCCTCGTTCAGCTGTGTTCTGAGGGCGGTGGTCCTGCCCTCAGCTTCGGCCTCCAGGAACTTCAGCTTCAGATCGTACTCATCGGCAAGATCTATGCGAGCCTTAACCACCCTCCGGTCAACCTCCTCCCAGATCCCGGCTTCGCGCACGTTGACAGCGTCCTCAGCCAGGGTCACCTGGTGCTCCCTCGTCTCCAACCGTTCAAGCTCGAGGCTGCGCTCCAAAGCCTCCAGCATCTGTGCCTCCTCACACTCATGGATCTCCTTCTCTTTGGAGGGCGCCCCCCTCATTGACGCCAGGACGGCCCTGCGCGCCTCAATTTGCTGCTCAAGAGCAGCATTCAAGGCCTAGAGCTCCCGTTCGCGCTCCTTGGGGACCTCGCGTCGGCGATCAGCCTCCCTGGCCTCCTCCATGGCCCGGGTGCTGGCCTCGCGTGAGGTCGCAAGGGATACCTCGGCCTTCGCATTGGCGCGTTCATGCTGAAGACACCAAAGGTTGACGACCACCTTCAACTGATGCCACTTGTCTGCCAGCCGGAGGTCTTCCGACTCAAGGCGAGCGTCAACACCAACGAGCTCTTCTCCAAGCCGGCTCAGCGCATCCATCGCCTCCCGAAAAAGCTCATGGCGGATAACACCACGCCCGCGCGCGAGCTCAAGCGCGTGGTCGAGTCCATCCTTCGCACAGGGATCGTTAGGGAAGCTTGAGATGGCCTGCCTGCTCCCAGCAAGGGATAGAAGCCTGCGCCTTCCCCGCCGCCTTTCGGGCCTCAGCAGAGGAGCTGCAGGGCGAGGCCTCACCGCTTGAAGACGATGCCAAGGCTGGGGTCATCCAGCTACGGGCAATGACCAATGGGGGAGCCCTAGGCATGCCTCCTGCGCCCCAAACAGGACCGTGAAGGAGGAACGACAAGAACGCAGGATCAAGACCCCCTGCTGGCACGTCCGCCTCTTCAACAGGCCCCAAGCCACATGCAGCAGCGCAGCGGGGAGTGCTCAAGATTAGTGATGAGCTCAGGACGGGAGGAGGCCGCTTCTCAGGAGATTTCGCCGCTCCAGCCAAAGGGATCCTGAAGAGCTATGGTCAGGAGGGGGTGCAACACTCAGGGAATAACGGAAATGAGGTACTTACTCGTCCATGGCGACATACTTCCTCTGCTTCAACAGCTGGTAGGCGTCACTGTCGGCGTCCTGGGAATGGGGGTCCCCAGGCTTGCCTGCCTGCGGCCCATGACGTGGCTCCACCAACGGCCTGGTACAGCCGGTCTTCACCAGCAAACACTCAAGACCCTTGCGAGGGGCCAAGCCTCACGAGGCGGGCGACACAAGACCTCCTCGGTGGCAGCCTCACTAGGCTGGCTCGCAAGGAGTGGAGAGATCAAGGCGGGGGAACGTCGTGAGCTTTCCGTGATGTGAGCCATGACGACCAACGCCAGGCGGGCGCCAGGCGGGCACTAGCGGGGCGCAGAGTACTGATTTCCTCTTTGGTGCTCAAGGAGCAGGCGCACGCGAGGAGTCCCGAGGCATCAGGCACAGGTTTCCATACTGGTGCAACAAGACCAAGACCAGCAGGATGGCAGGACGGAGGTCACCGCTGAGCTGTAACACCCCAAAAATTTAACCAGGTTTTTACTATTAAATTTTTTCCAGGAGTTTAAATTTTTTGCTTTCTGGATTTTCTGTTGATTTCAGAACCCTTCTCTTTAATATTGAGGAGTTTTACCCAAGTGGAAACTTTCCAAAATGTATTGGACTCCTATGCTCTCTCAATATAACAAATTCTTAATCAGTAGATTTTTTTTTCTCTCCAGCTTTATTCCTTAAAATGACTTCCATTTAGTTTTGGAGCTCTTTTTGTACTACAACCATTTGATTAATTTAACTAAAATTCCAACCAAAATTTGGAGATGTCATGTGATGTTTCTAAATCACTTTTATGCAAAAATATATTTCATTCATTGAATATTTTGAGCTCTACACCTAATTTTGAAATCTGGTCCAGTGGGCAGTTTTGCACTACAGCCTATTCAAATATTTCTTTAAAACCTCCACCAAATTTGTGGGATGTCAGTAGTAGCATGCCATCCAACTTTATGCAAAAACCTAGTGTTGTTATTTGGAAAAATTGAGTGAATCAACCTCTTTTGCATTCTGGTCCAGCCTTGTGATTTCTACTGCAACCCTAATTATTTTTGCTCTAGTGCCTTTGTGCTTTCTCCTGCTTGTAGTCAACCCTGCAAAACCCCTAAGTCCAGGAGCATGCACCCTTTGGGACATTTTTGGTTCATGTAATGATGCCATTTACCACCTGTCCAGAGTTAAAGTTTTGCAAAACATGCACTAACAAGTCTTTCCATTTGGCAAACTAACCTCACCACCCTCTCTTGCATCTAAAGAGACCCCACCCTGGAAGTTTTGACCACCCCAAGTACTTCCTAGATGCCTCTGGCATTTTGTCAAACACCCTGTGTGCACAGATAGATTTGGCATGGTTGAAGGTTTTGTGTGGTGAACTTTCCCCTTGCCCCAAACCAAGTTGTCTAGTAGCCTTCTATATGTCTCTAACCTAGGCCTGCAGATTTGCAGTGGCTCTCTAGCAATTTTGGTCGCCTGCATTTAAATCGAACGAGTGCCGTACACGCCAGAAGCGCGAAAGCAGCACGCTGCTTTGCACGTGCTCTGCCTCGAGCCAAGACCTTCGGATAAGTTTCCCAGCTCATCCAAACCTCTCCCTCTCGCCACGCCACGCTAGAAGCCCCGACCACCTCCTCGCCCTGCAGGCCGCCACTAGCCTCTTGGCGGCACGCCCACGTCAAGATCCGCCACCGCCATGGGCAGCACCGCCAAAACCACCACAAGGCCAGCACCGCCTCCCTTGACAGTGGAGTGGTCGTCGTTAGCCCCTGGAGCTAGCCAGCCACAGCCACGTCGCCCTGCGGCATAGTAGGGCGGTCCGCCGACGAGCTCATCCATGGCCGCCGCGAACCGACATGGTTGTGCTATAAAAGGAAGCCCCCGAGCCCCTCCGAGCACTTAGGCAGCCTCACACCGTCCCCCTGTTGCCCCCGTTGCCATCAATTGAAGAGGAGAAGGCCGTCTTCAACCTCTCCGGGCAGCTCGGCCGCCGCCTTGTCCTGGTTCACCCCGGCGCCACCAGAGCCTCCCCCACCCTTCCATCACCACCACTTTGCTCCACATCGTCTTGCGGAGCCGCCCAGACCCCAAACAACGACGGAGCATCACCCTAGCTCGAACCCCCAAATCCGCCGAAGCTTTTCCCCGCCGTAGAGCTCGCCGCCGGCGATTCCCTCCACCTCCGATGACCCTACAACCACTGGAAGGACCGCCCCTGATCCGCGGATCCATCCCCGCCCTCAGCTCCCCACGAGGAACCGCCATTCGCCGGCGACGGTTGTCGTATTTCGGGTTCCGGCAGACCCTTGAGGTTCGAACAACATGGTGCGCGAGATCGACCTCCAGTCTACTTTTCGCCCGAATCATTTGGGACCTAAACTACTAAACAGAACAACACAAGAGACACGAGATTTATACTGGTTCAGGCAACCATTGTGGTGTAGTACCCTACTCCAGTGTGTGGTGTGCTAGATTGCCTCTTGGGCTGGTGAGGAACAATACAAGGAAGAACAGCCTCGCGAGGGTCTGTTCTTGGCGGGTGCGATGAACTGCTAGGTGGGGTTCAGTCGCTCTAGCTACTGGTTTCTTGATGGGGATTGGGATTTCCGTCCCGGATCTAGGTTTCTATACTATGGTGGCTAGCCCTACTTATATAGGCTGAGGCCCTAGGCCTCTTCCCAAATATTGAATGAGGCGCCAACAATTGGCGTTTGAAGGGAACAATGGGCACTTATCACGACTAAAGTTGGTCAGCGCGCCAAAGGCCTCTGGTGATGATGCTGCTTGGGCTCCACGATGACTCCCTTCCGGCCGTTGGGCTGGTCTTGATCTTGTTGCAAGCGGATGCCTTTGCTTGATGCTCTGCTTGCTCCCTTTGCACCAAAGGGAAGGAGGACTCTGTGGCTGGCGCTCATGGCGCCCTTGGTAAATCATGGCTTTGCGTCATGGGCACCTGTACCTTGCCTTGAACTCTCCGCCTCATCATGAGCCAGCCTGACGAGGCCGTGCCTGAGGAAGCTCCTTGTCGTCCGCCCCGCGAGGCTTGGCCCCTCGCAAGGGTCTTGAGCTTGCGTTGATGAAGATGGGCCATCCTCGTCCAATCAACCGCCACGCGACGCCCAAGGCCGCAGGCTGTTAGGGCCCGCGACGCTTTGCACTTGCCCTTTCGCCTCTCTGCTCGGCCAAGTTGGTGGCGCCCGTGGGCCCAGGCTACTGTCGGCGTTCGGGAACGGGCATCTTCATCAACGCAAGCTCAAGACCTCGCGAGGGGCCAGATTGCTGGGCGGACGACAAGGAGCTTCCTCAGGCACGACCTCGTCAGGCTGGCTCATGAGGAGGCGGAGGGTTCAAGGCAGGGTACCTCGTGAGGTGCCCGTGACGTAAGCCATGACGACCGAGGGCGCCAGTCGGCCGCCAGCCCGCGCAGTGTCCTCCTTTCCTCTTTGGTGCAAAGGGAGCAAGCGCAGGCGAGAGCATCAAGCAAAGGCATCCGTTTTGGTGCAACAAGACCAAGACCAGCCCAACGGCTGGAAGGGAGTCATCGTGGAGCCCAAGCAAAGGCCATCACCAGAGCCTTTGGCAAAGGGGACCAACTTTAGTCAGGATAAGTGTACCCATTGTTCCCCTTCAAAATGGCCAATTGTTGGTGCCCTTCCTTCAATATTTGGGGAGAGGCCTGTGGCCTTCGCCTATAAATAGGAGTAGCCACCCCAAGGCGAGGGATCCGAATCCTCATCAAGGAACCAGTAGGCTAGAGCGACCAACACCACCTAGCAGTTCATCACACCCGGCCAAGAATGTACTCATGAGGCTGTTCTTCCTTGTATTGTTCCTCATCAGCCCAAGAGGCAATCCACCACACCACACACTCGGAGTAGGGTGTTACACCACAATGGTGGCTTGAACCAAGATAAATCTTGTGTCTCTTTGTGCTGTCCCGCTTAGTAGTTTAGGTCCCATGATTCGGGCGAGGTGCGAGATGGTGGAGGGTTGGATCTCCGCCAAGCGCACCCCAAAGAGTTCGAACCTCAAGGGTCTGCCGGAACCCGAATCCGACATTTGGCGCGCCAGTAGGGGTGCGCCGAATCTACCTTCCGTCGCTTTGTTCTTCCCCGACCACCGCAACCATGTTCCGGCGCTTGCCGGGTTTCAGGCCGAAGCGCCGAGGCACCTCGCCTTCCATGTCGCCGGACGGCTTCGGCGACTGGCGCCTCGCTGCTCCTCACCGCCCGCTATCAACACCGCCACCGCCCGACGGGAACGGGCAGCAAGCATCGCCCCTCGCACTCCTCGGCGACCCCGGGGAGGAGCTGCGCAGCTTCCTCGCCACCCGCCCGTCGCGCCGTTCCTCCGGTCGTCGCAGTTTTTTGGCGGCTTGCAGGCACCGCCTTCAAGCCGCCATGTCACAGGCATTCGTCCGCTGGTCGGCGCTGGCCCACGCTGCAGGGGCTCCCTCGGGCCGGATGGAGCCGCCGGCGGGCCGACCTTCGACTCCGACCACCCCACCAACTCGGCTGCCTGGGTGCGCTCCCCATGCTCTGCGACACCCACCATATGCCAAAGTTGCCGCCACCAGATCTCATCGACGGCGGCGCCGGCCTCAACATACTCTCTCGGGCCGAGGCCTTCAACCTCCTCTCAGATACCTGTGGAGCGGGCACAAACCACCGGCCTTTTTCGGGCGTATGAGGAGGGTCATCCAGCTCCTTGGGGCAAATCCGTTTCAAAGTGACCTTCGCACCTACTACAACTTCGCAGACGGAACTGGTCGACTTCGACATCGCCCCCATCGGCCTCCCCTACAATGCCATCCTTGGCTATCCAGCATTAGCCAAATTCATGGCATAACCCACCCGGGTACAACCTCATGAAGATGCTCGGGAGCAGCGGCGTCCTCACCGCACTGGAGATACCGAGAGGTGCGCTTTACGGCCTTCGGGCTCGCCCTCAAGACGGCGTCATGGCGCAGCTCCGCCGATGAAGAAGCCCCTCAAGCCCAAGGGGCTGCGCCACCAAGAAGAAGCGCTTGTTCACCCAAGACAAGGCGGAGACCAAGCAGATACCTGTCGACGAGGACGGGTCCACAAACGCCACCTTCACCATAGGCGCCAACCTCGAGCCCGAATAGGAGGAAGCCCTGGTCAAGTTCCTGCGTGCGAACAAGAAGGTGTTCGCCTGGGAGCCCGATCAGCTGGCGGGAATCCCACGGGGCGTAATCGAGCACCACCTCAACATGTGCCCCAACGTGCGTCCTGTGAAGTAGAAGGCGAGAAGGCAGTCCACCAAAAAGCATGCATTCATCGTCCAAGAGACCCGCAAGCTAGAAGCTGCAGGGGTCATTCGCGAGGTCCGATACCCAGATTGGCTGGCCAACCCCGTGGTGGTGCCAAAGAAGGGAGGAAAGGAGCGCATGTGTGTCGACTTCACCAACCTCAACAAAGCATGCCCGCAGGATCCGTTCCCGCTCCCTCGCATCGACCAGATCATCGATTCCACCGCCGAGTGTGACCTGTTATGCTTCTTGGACGCCTTTTCCGGGTATCACCAGATATAGATGGCGGTGGAAGACGTGGAAAAGACGGCCTTCTTAACCCCGTGTGGAGTGTACTGCTGTACATGCATGCCATTCGGGCTACGCAACGCGGGGGCAACCTTCCAGCGGCTCATGCACATCACCTTGGGCCCACAGCTTGGGAAGAATGTGGAGGCTTACGTCGACGACATCGTGGTGAAGTCTCGCGAGGCCAAGACCTTGATACAAGACCTGGAAGAAACCTTCATGAGCTCGAACGGAGTGAGCCTGCAGCTCAACCCGGAGAAGTGTGTGTTTGGAGTTCCCTCGGGAAAGCTCCCGGGTTTCCTCGTGTCCCACCGAGGCATCGAGGCCAACCCGGAAAAGGTCAAGGCAGTTGAGGACATGAGCCCACCAAAGACCCTCAGGGAAATGCAGAAGCTCACGGGCGCATAATGGCGCTGGGCCGTTTCATCTCCCGATTGGGGAGCGGCGCTGCCTTTCTTCCACCGATGAAGAAAAAGGGCCCTTCAATGGATCAAGAGGCCGACAAAGCGCTCCAAGACCTCAAGAGGTACCGACCAGCCCTCCAAAGGATGGTGGCCCCGCGCCCTCAGGAGCCCTTGGTACTCTACCTCTCTGCCACTCCGTACTCCGCTAGCGCAGCCCTGGTGGCAGTTAGGGAGGAGCGTCAGGCCAAGACCACGGCGGCCACCCGAGCTAAGGCAAGGCCGAATCAGAAGGAACTCGCAGAAGCCAACACTGCAACGGAGGAAGATCAGCCGTCGCAACAGAGCACACCAAGGGCGGGAGAGGCCCTCCATCCAGGCACCCAGCCTCTGGAGGCGCCGCCACCTCGGGAGGCACCACAGCTTCCGGAAGACGCCACCAGCACCAACGCCCCTAGCCTCGTCGAGCACCCGTGTACTTTCGCCAAGACGCGGTGTTACGGGATGCGAGGGCGCTGCACCCCATGCCTCGAAGCTCCTCCTCACGCTGTTGGTGGCTTCTCGCCAAGCCGCGGCACTACTTCCGTGGTCATCCAATCAAGGTTGTCTCGGCATACCCCCGGAGAGGGTGCTCAGAGCCCCAACTCGGCCGGAAGGGTCGCCGAAAGTGGAACATTGAGCTGCAAGCATTCCAGCTCGAGTTCAGACAACCAGAGTCATCAAGGGGTCATGGCAGATTTCGTGGTCGAATCGGATGAAGCGCCGCCTCGGGCCGACGAGGATCGATCCCTCTCCCCGTAAAGCGAAGCGCCAAAAGGTTGGGTCATGTACTTGACGGAGCGTTTCTCCCAGTATACTGGGGCTGGGGCAAGGCTCATATCTCCCGCGGCCAGACAAGCTCTACTATGCCGTGCAGCTCTGCTTTGGCATGGTGAGAAGGTCTCCAACAATATAGCAGAATCACGAGGGGCCGAGAAGGGTCCGAGGCTGCCGCTGCCCTGGGGTGAAGCGCCTACCATCAAGGGCGATTCGCAGCTCCTTGTCACTTTCTCCAACAAGGTGTATGAGTCAAGAGATGAACACATGGAGGCCTACCTTGCGGAGGTCCGCAGGATGGAGAAATAGTTCTGGGGGTTGGAGCTCCAGCACGTGCCCCGCGGCACCAATCAAGAGGCCGATGACATCGCCAAACGAGCCTCCAGGAGATTACCCCTGGAGCCGGGCGTCTTTGAGGAACGACTCTTCAAGCCCTCAGCCCTGCTGCCGTTATCAAGCACAGCGCAGCCTCGGGAGGAGCTCCCTTAGCCACCTGCCTCGGGAGCCCCAGCCTGCGGCCCGACCTCAGGAGCACGCCTGGTCCTCACGATGGAACCTCAAGAGGGGTGCTGGATCACGGAGCTCAAGAGTTACTTAACGCGTGGAACTTTTCCAGAGAAGGAGGAGGAGGCAGAGCGTGTGGCGTGGCAAGCCACGACATACATCATCATGGATGGAGAGCTCTACCAGAAACAACCTAACGACGTATCCCTCACACGCATCACCAGGAACAGGGAAGGAACTACTGGCGATATACATGGTGGAGATTGTGGGCACCATTTGTCGCCACGGGCCCTCGCGGCAAGGCGTATGCTCGCAGCAGTTTCTATTGGCCCATCGCGCTCAATGACGCTGTTGAACTCATGAAGGCTTGCGAGGCTTTCCAATTCCATGCCAAGCAGATCCACCACCGCCAGGAGGTCTGCAAACCATCCCCTCACTTGGCCATTTGCGGTGCAGGGCTGGACATCCCGGCCCTTTTCCTTGGGCGCCAGGGGCAATCGCCACCTCTACGCCGCCATGGACAAATTCACCAAGTGGGCCAAGTCGAGGCCGTCCGCACCATCCCCGCTGGTTCTCGCGGTCAAGTTCATCAAGGGCATCGTGGAGTCGGGTTCGAGTGCCGAACCGCATCATCACCGACAACGGTTCGCAGTTCACCAAAGAACCTTTTTAAAACGCATCGCCGCTAACCTTGGGACGAGATATGCTACGCAGGTGGCGCATCCCGCAACAGCAGACAGCCTGCCGGCCAACGCAGAGGTCCCGAGAGGCCTCAAGACCAGGACGCTCAAGAAGAAACCGGAGGCCTGTGGGCGTAGGCTGGTATGACGAAGCTTCCGTCCGTGTTGTGGTCCATCCGCACAACCACAAATCCAAGCCAACCGGGAGACCCCTTCTTCCCGGTCTACGGAGTCAAGCGGTCCTCCTCATGAGGCCAAGCTGCCGATCCGCGAGGGTCCCGCATTCGATGAAACGCTGCAGACGCCTCATGGGGACGACCTCGTGGCCGGGAGGAGCACCGACGAGAAGCTTGCGCTTGCGGCGGCAAGGTACCAAGAAAGCACTCCAGCGATACCACTGCCGCAACATCCGCCCCAGAACTCTCGAGGTAGGGGACCTCGTGCTCCGACGGGTCCTCTCCATGGAGGGACTGCATAAGCTCTCTCCCATGTGGGAGGGCCTGTTCAAGGTTGTTCATGTTTCCAGGCCCGGCTGCATGCGCTTGGAGACTCAAGAGGGAGTACCTATACAAAACGCGTGGAACATCCAGCACCTCTGGAGGTTTTACCCCTAAAAAGGCCCAGTGCCTGTGAAGAAGGCGAATGCCTGTGAAGCTCATTCCTTTTGGAAAAGGCCCAGTGCCTGTGAAGAAGGCGAATGCCTGTGAAGCTCATTCCTTTTGGAAAAGGCCCAGTTTCTGTGAAGAAGGCGAATGCCTGTGAAGCTCATTCTTTTTTGGAAAAGGCCCAGAGCCTGTGAAGAAGGCGAATGCCTATGAAGCTCATTCCTTTTGGAAAAGGCCCAGTGCCTCTGAAGAAGGCAAATGCCTGTGAAGCTCATTCTTTTTGGAAAAGGCCCAGTGCCTGTGAAGAAGGCGAATGCCTGTGAAGCTCATTCTTTTTTGGAAAAAGCCCAGAGCCTGTGAAGAAGGCGAATGCCTGTGAAGCTCATTCCTTTTGGAAAAGGCCCAGTGCCTGTGAAGAAGGCGAATGCCTGTGAAACTCGTTCTTTTTGGAAAAGGTCCATTACTGCGTGAAGAAGGCGTAATGCTCAGTGAAGCTCATTCTTTTGGAAAAGGCCCAGGCTCGTGGAAGAAGGCGAATGCTGTGAAGCTCATTCTTTTTGGAAAAGGCCCAGAGGCTCGTGAAGAAGGCGAACGCCTGTGGAAGTCACAAGGCTCTCGAAAGGGCTCTTGAGCCCGTGAAGAGGGCCAACGCCTGCGTGAAGCTTGCTTCCTGCAAGAAAGGCCCGAGCCTGTGAAGAAGGCTAACGCCTGTGAAGCTCACCGCCTGTGACACTCTCACGTAATAATGAGTTGGGGCTGTACACGCCGGAGTCTCGTGGAGTGCTTGGCCTCAGCCCCGGGCTCCCTCCCACGCCTAGGGCAGCACGTAGCTCCGCTACCGGTGAGAAGACGTCGTATACTAGTCTATGTGCCGGACGCGGCTTTTTCATTTGCTTTCTGAAGTTGACTAGTTATTCCCATTTGGAGTTTTTATCGAAACTATCGCCCCTTTTTGGTCCGTGGTTCTTCGATATTTTTCACTCTCCTGCCTCGATTTCTCTTGCGTGGGGACTCGTGAGGCAGAAGCCACGGGAGCCCCCGCGAGCGTTCCTGCCCCTATCGCTCAAGTTTTCACGGCCCTGCTCCACCGCTGGAGCACCCTCCTCGACCATGCCTCACGGGCAAGATAACGCGAACACGGGCTGGATCGGTCGCCTCATGACCACGGGCTGGGGTTCACTTGCAAATGGGCGTCTGGCCGTAAGGGAACAAAGATCGAGGATAACAAAAGCGGTACAATAATTAACGGCGTTAACCCAAACGCTACCACGGGCCACACATTGTTGCCTTTTGCAGGAGAAAAAAGGAAAAGGACAAAAGCAGGTGAAGCACGCCTGCCGCCTCTCTTGAAGGCTCGAGTCAGCCTCCCGAGCTCAGCGGAGTCCCTCTCGCTTCACCGAAGCGCGGCAAGCGGACCCGCTGCCACCCCCCAAGCAGCAAGGCGTGGCGGGCTACGCGCTGTCATTCGCTGGAAGAATCACCACCAAGAAGAGCTGGTGAAGCGTGAGGAGTCACGGGCATCGCCAGCCGCCCAGCAGCTGCCCTCTCCATCCACGCCGGGCTGGAGTCCTCGGCCGCGGTCGTCGCCTTCGTGGCAGCACCCCATTACGCGGGCGACCGTCTTCCCCGAACACCCTCACGAGAGGGTGGCGCCGCCGTCGTACTTGAAGTGCAGGAGCACCGGCGGCAAAAGACCACGCTGCCAGCGAACGCCCACAGCCCACGGGTCGTGAACAGTGTTCCCGCAGCAGTAGACCTCCAGAAGCCCACGAAGCCGGCAAAGCAGCCATTCTGCTCGGGAGCCAGAGGCCACCCAGGGCGCCATCTGGAAGCTCACCCAGGAGGAAGCGCGGGAGCTGAAGCCGGACGCCGGACGGCTCCTCCGCCCTCACCATGAACTCCGGCAGCGCTTCAGCAGAATGGAGACGCGGCCTCGGGGGACGCGCGGCCGGGGCACACCCTCCGACCATGGCCGGCCGCTCGTCGCCATGCTGAGAGCCTCCCCCACGACCTCGGGGGACCGCCGTGGAGGCCACGGGATGCTTGCGAGGGCGACCTCGACCACGCTTAGGCGGAGGAGAGGAAGACTCGACCCGACGGCCCTTCCCCTTCTCTGCGACCGAGAACCTCCTTGGTGGAGCCATGGAGAAGAAGGGGAGACAAGACAGGATCGACTGGAAGGGCGCCGCTGCCTGCACTTATAGCTCATTCGAAGGCCAACCGTCGACCTCCACGATCACCGTAATCATGACCAACTCTGCATGCAGGGACTTGTCGAATCCGGGTGGTTACCGAGGCATCATGGGAAGCAGTGCGCCTGCGTCAATCAACCACAACGGGTCGCCAGGAGGCTGAGGCTGTTAGGGCCCGTGGCGCTTCGCGCCTTGCCCTTTCGCCTCTCTGCCGGCCAAGTTCGGGCGCCGTGGGCCAGGGGCTCTTGTCGGCGTTCACGGGAACGGGGTCCCCAGACTTGCACTGCGGCCCCTGCGGTGCGGCTCAAGGAGGCCCAGCATGGCCCATCTTCATCAACGCAAGCTCAAGACCCTCACGAGGGGCCAAGCCTCGCGGGGCGGACGACAAGGTGCTTCCTCAGGCACGGCCTCATCAGGCTGGCTCATGAGGAGGCGGAGGGTTCAAGGCAGGGTACCTCGCGAGGTGCCCATGACGTAAGCCATGACGATCGAGGGCGCCAGTCGGGCGCCAGCCCGCTGCAAAGGTCCTCCTTTCCTCTTTGGTGCAAAGGGAGCAAGCGCAGCGAGAGCATCAAGCAAAGGCATCCGCTTTCGGTGCAACAAGACCAAGACCAGCCCAACGGCCGAAGGAGTCATCGTGGAGCCCAAGCAGGCATCATCACCAGAGCCTTTGGCAAAGCGAGGACCAACTTTAGTCGGGATAAGTGTACCCGCTGTTCCCCTTCAAATGGCCAATTGTTGGTGCCCTTCCCCATCAATATTTGGGGAGAGGCCAGGGCCTTCGCCTATAAATAGGAGAAGCCACCCCCAAGGCGAGGGATCCGAATCCTCATCAAGGAACCATTAGCTAGAGCGATCGAACTCCCCCTAGCAGTTCATCACACCCGCCAAGAACAGACCCTCGCGAGGCTGTTCTTCCTTGTATTGTTCCTCATCAGCCCAAGAGGCAATCCACCACACCACACACTTGAGTAGGGTGTTACACCACAATGGTGGCCTGAACCAGTATAAATCTTGTGTCTCTTGTGCTGTCCCGTTTAGTAGTTTAGGTCCCAGCGATTCGGCGAGGTGCGAGACGGTGGAGGGTTGGATCTCCGCAATCACCCCAGTGTTCAAACCTCAAGGGTCTTCCTGAACCCGAAATCTGACACTTGGCTAGGCTGGCGCCTGCGGCGAAGAAGCTGAAGGGAGCTCCTGAGGCTTCATCTGGGGCAGCGCCTCTGCCCGAGAAAGAAGGTGATCGTGACGCACAGGCCTCTCCTGCCCAGGCGTCCTCGCGAGGCCGGGCTGAGCCCGCTGGGGCGAGCTCAGCCCCCTTGACCAAGGTGACTCCCGAGGTGCCCTCGCTGCCTCCACTGTCGCCGCGGCGCCGCTGGTTCCGCCTCAGGGCGTAGTGGTCACGCAGTCGTCTTCTCCTCCTACTCCACCGACCGCTGCTCCTCCGAATACTGTTCTGGATCGCGCCGTTGCCGGACTGGACCGTCTGCGGTAGGATCTTCTGGGCGCCGACTCCCGTCTGATGGCTGGGCGTTTGGATCTAGCTTCTGGCTGGATTCGCTCCGATGCTTCGATTCGGGCGGCGCTGGTCCAGGCCTCGGCGGCTTGCGACGAGGAGAAGCAAGCTGTCCGTGGAGGCGAAGATTGCCCACGATGCTGCTCGGGGAGGCAGCTAGCATCCAAGGTCACCGTGAGACACCGGAGAGCGGCCAAGGGGCCTGCAGAACCAGCTTGCCGAGGAGGCCCGCCTCCGCCAGATGCAGGAGGAAAGCATGAAGGCTCGCGAGGCGGCCGTCAAGGACCGGGAGGCCAGGCTCAAGAAGCGCCACGACCTCCTAGGCGCGCTGGAGCAGGAGCTGGACGCGAGGAAGGTCGAGCTGGACGACAAGGCGCGGGTTCTTGCAGAAGATCGCGTGGCCTTCATGGATATGGAGGTGAAGGCTCGCTTTGTCAAGACGCGCACGGCCAGCGGCCTGGAGAGTCCGCTGGCCGGCGCCGAGGATGGTCGCGCCAAGCTGCTTCCCTTCCTGGTTCGTGTTCTTGAAGATGTCTCCCTTGGATTTGGCCCCATGGCCGAGGCTGAGGCGCGTGTCTTGTCTTCTGCGGCACTGACGCGTGTCCTCACCCACATCTACCTTCGCGATCCCAGTGTCGACCTGGACAGCCTGCTGGAGCCAGCAAGCGGCGAGCATGCAGCTGCCGCTGCCGAGGCTGTGAAGGGTCACCGAGGCTCTGTTGGGGAAGTTTTGGGCCTTGACACTAAGTCAAGCGAGGCGCCGGCTGCCCTGGGCTTCACGAGGCGAACCCACTCCAGCTGCTCCACCGCCGACAAGTGACTCCGTTGTGGCTCCTGTCCCGCTTTTAATTCCTGCCATGTATCATGCCTCGGGAGGCGTTTAAACTTGCATTTGGTATTGCGATAACAGTGTGGACTATAATATTTGCTTTTGAGTTCCTTGAAATTTATGCGCTTCCCTACTTGCTTATGTTCTACGCCGCAGAGTCTGCCTCACAAGATACCTCAGCCGCCGTTAGCCCCGACCGGAAACCAGGACGGGACCAAGGAGTGAGGGGCTACGTGACAAGTTAGGCTCCTGAGTCACGATGCTCAGGAGTCCCCCTTGGCGCACGAACAACAAGTAGGGAGGTGAGACGCGGGCGGATCTACCGTTCTACGTCTGCAGAGCCCCTGCCCAAGATACCTCAACCGCCGTTAGCCTTTCGAACTAAGGGGTGAGGGGCTACGTGACCAGTTAGGCTCCCGAGTCGCGATGCTCGTGGAGTCCCCTTGACGCTCAAACGGCATTCGTACCTTGGCTCCGCTCGGGGAGTGACATGCGACGAACCAGGCCCGGGCCGGCTGCACAGGTGGTGTGCGTGCAGGCGTGACCCAGCGCAGCCCCTGCCCAGCCCTCGCGCGACGCCTCCCGAGGGGAGGCGCTATGGTGAGGCCGACATCGAGCCTGGCTCCCGAGGTTGATGCAACCCGGAGGCCACCCTCACTTGTTTATCACCAGCGTGGAGCATAGCGCTTCAAGATCCAGATGGGCATAGCCGCTCCTCGGCAGTGTCGTCGGCCAGCCGTGAGAGCATGGTGCTTCCATCGGCACGTGGGAGGGCTCCCCTCCGGGAGGAGCCTCCTGGGCGATACAGCCCCACCGACACGTGGCACGCGATTGGGCTGGACGAGGTGTATCTAGGCACCCGTGAGCCAGCGAGGGACTCACGGGGCCCTACCTCAAGGCGGGTTGCGCCTGGCTCTGGGCCTTATCTTCGAGTGTGTTCCTGCAAATTTGGCCAGATGCTGGAGCTCTACGTCTTCTGGTCCCGGCTCTCGGGCTAGTCTCAGCCGTCGCTGGAAAGCCAGGTCGCGATGCCATAGACAAGACCAGAGGGTGAGGGCTGGAGAGCCGGTAGGAGCCCTGAGTCGCGATGCTCAGGCACCCCCTTTAACGCGCAAGCGGGGTTAGATGCAGCAACTCTACGTCCTCGGGTCCCGGCTCTCGGGCTGGTCTCAGCCTTCGCTGGCAAGCCAGGTCACGATGCCATGGACAAGACCAGAGGGTGAGGGCCGGTAGGAGACCTGAGTCGCGATGCTCAGGCACCCCCCTTTAACGCGCAAGCGGGATTAGATGCAGCAACTCTACGTCCTCGGGTCCCCGCTCGCCGGCTGGTCACAGCCGTCGGGCAAGCCAGGTCGCGATGCCATGGACAAGACCAGAGGGTGAGGGCCGGAGGCCGGTAGGAGCCCTAAGTCGCGATGCTCAGCACCCCCTTTAACGCTAAGCTGGGTTAGATGACGAAACTCGTCCTCGGGTCCCAGCTCTCGGGCTGGTCTCAGCCGTCGCTGGCAAGCCAGGTCGCGATGCCATGGACAAGACCAGAGGGTGAGGGCCCGAGAGCCGGTAGGAGCCCTGAGTCGCGATGATCAGGCACCCCCCCTTTAACGTGCAAGATTCCGTCACCCAGGCAAAGGCTCCAAATAACAAGCATGGTGGAGCGAGAGCATAATCCTAAGGAAAACGTAAGAAGGATACATGCCGCTGGGACAGGCCTGAGCGGCTTGGGGATGACGCAGCCCGAGGGGCGCCCCCAACAGGATAGGCTAATGACATGAAATAAAAGGTATACATGCCGCAGGGACGGACCCACGCGGCCTGGGAATAATGCTGCCCTGAAGGCGCTCCCAGCCGGAAACAAAACTTAAAGATGTCACCTGGTGATGTTGGGGACGAAGGGGTGTTGGTGTAGCAGACTCGGTGGGCTGCGGGAGCCGATCCTCACGAGCCCCCAGGCCCGGGGGCCTCGGGAGGATCCGGAGGCGCTGGCGGCTCCTTAGGGGCCATCTCCATCTCTGCCAGGGCTACAGCGTGCCTGACCTCTCGAGCCTCCAGGATGGCCCTCATGAGATGCTGGTGCGCAGCGACCGCGTTTGGCAGGCCGTGGGGCATGCACACGTAGCTGTGGGGCGGGCCCTCGCAACGTCCCACTCGAGAAGGCCAGAGGCGCTCTTGAGACGCGGCTCGGTTGGGCCCTGGTATGTCGATGCAGACGCGCAGCCCACCATCCTCGCCTGAATGGGGGCCACAGCGGGCAGGCGGCGGCTGCCCCTCATGACCCTTGACCTCAGAGGCTCTGAATGGCCTTGCCGACGAACTCCCGAGGGTTCGGCCTCCTTGCCTTGCTCCTGCTTATGTGGTGCCCAAGCGCCTCCCTCGTGACCTTGGCGAGGTCGGCGGCCCTCCGTGGAGAGCCCCGAGCCCGGCCGAGGAGGGCGCCAAGGCCTTCCTATGCGATGGAAGGAGGCTCCCCCTGGCCGGGCGCGGGCCCTGAGGGGCCTGCCTCTTGAGGAGTCGGGCCGGTCGATGTCTTCTTCTTCTTGTGTGCAGCCTCGGGAGGCCTCCTGCAGCTGTGGTCTGGGTCTTCTAGCGACGCGGCCAGAAAGGCTCGCTCCAGGGAGCACACTGCGTCTCTCTCTTCACAGGACACTACGGCTATGAATTCAGCCAGCGCCGGGTACCCGAGGATGGCGTTGTACGGCAGGCGAATGTGGGCGACGTCGAAGTCGATGAGCTTGGTGCGGTAGTTGTCGCGAGCCCCGAAGGTGAGAGGAAGGCGGACCTGCCCGATCGGGACCGTGGAGCTGTCGGTGACTCCGGAGAAGGGCTTGGTTGGCTGAAGTCATAAGGCACTTGAAGATTGTTAAATGTTTCCATGGACAGAGCGTTGAGTCCTGCCCGTCGTCGATGAGGGTTTGGTGACCAGCACGCTGCTAATGATTGGGGAACAAAGCATCGGAGAACTCGCCGTGGCCGCAAGACTTGAGATGATCCGCCGAGCTGAACGTGATGACGACGCCGACCACCGAGAGGGTGCGTGGCCTCGAGCTTGGGAGGACTGCATTCACCTCAAGGGCGAATCGCTTGAAGATGCGCCGAGAGGTGGGGCTTGAGCTCCGCCAGGATGCAAAGCGATCGCACGCGGGTTCCTGGAAGCCCCAGCCCCTCGGCCCCGATGACGGTCCTCAATTCTCCTTGGCGGCGGCGGCAGCAGAGGGAGGCTGCGTTCCTCAAGGGCGATCCTCGCGAGGCTGAACCCTCCAGCCTCCTCGCGAGGCGGGTCTTGCCAACTGGCCGTCGCGAGGTTGGTCGCGCCACCCTTGGCGCGGCCGGGTCTTCCCAAATGGCCCTCCATTCCTTCCTCCTCCTCACCAGAGTTCTGTCACAAGGCCGTCATGCCCCACGACCCTTCCTTCACAGACGGCCCGGAGCTCTTGGCATTCATTGGTGTTGTGGGTGTGGAGGTCGTGGTACACGCAGCATCGACCGCCCTTGGAGGACTCGGGCTGATCTCTGCTCGCTTATGTCTGGTTCGGCCATGAAGTACGGCAGCCCCTTTGCGCTTCACGTCCTTGGCCTTGGACTTCTTTTCTTCGGGATACGCGGCTGGCAGCTCGAGGAGGGAGAGGCGCCCCTCCTCAGCCCTGGCGCACTTGGTCGCCAAGTTGAACAGCTCCAAGGAGGTGCACATATCTTCATGCATCACCAGCTCCTCCTTCATCTTGACGTCGCGTACGCCGTCGGAGAAGGCAGAGATGATGGCCTCTTCGTTACCACCGGGATCTTGAGGCGGCGTTGTTGAAGGCCGATGTACTTTTGCGTGGTTTCCCGGCTTCCGCTGATTCGGGCGTGATGTCGCTCACGGCGGGTGGCCGGTCGCGAGTACCTGGAAGTTGGCGATGAAGCGGTGCGCATCTCGGCCAAGGAAGAGATCGTGCACGGGGCCGATTCAGAGCCAAAAGGGCTTGGCCCTGAGCGCCATGGGAAACCAGTTCGCCATGACCTTTTCATCCCTGTTGGCAGCCTCGATGCCCAGCTCGTAGAGCTGGAGGAACTCCGTAGGGTCAGCTGTGCCGTAATAGCAAGGAGGCAGGTCTGGCTTGAACTTGGCGGGCCACGCGACGTTACGCAGCTTGGAGGTGAAGGCGCGGCAGCCCGCCGTGGCCGCGGGGGGCCTCGGACGACAGAGAGCTTGGTCCTGCGGGCCTCCCTGCGCCGCAGCTGGGGGCAGCACAGGGTCCTGACATGCTGGAGCGGGGAGCGCTCGGGCAGCTTCTTGTGGGCGAGGAACTTCTTGACAACTCTGCTCTTGCCGCGCAGGCGCCTGGCGGAGCGGGTTCCGCCCAGGGGCCGCGCGCTTTGGGGCCAGGGCGCCTTCTTGAGGAGGAGGCGGCTGAGGCGCCCCGGGAGCTTCATCGCCCAAGGTGGGTGCGGTGCAGCGAGACGGATGGTGCGGCGCCTCTGCAGCGCAGACGAGCTCGGCAACTCGGTTGAGCCATTCTTCGTGACGCTGCCGTCGGCCAGGCGGTAGCGCGCAGAGCTCGTTGTCAGCGATGAGTGCAGCTCGGGCCTCCATTGTCGGGCGTTACGGGAACGGGGGTCCCAGAGACTTGCTCGCTGCGGCTTGCAGGCGTGGCTCAAAGGAGGCCCAGACAGCCCATCTTTATCAACGCAAGCTCAAGACCCTCGCGAGGGGCCAAGCCTCGCGGGGCGGACGACAAGGAGCTTCCTCAAGCACGTCCTCGTCAGGCTGGCTCATGAGGAGGCGGAGAGTTCAAGGAAGGGTACCTCGCGAGGTGCCCATGACGCAAGCCATGACGACCAAGGGCACCAGTCGGGTGCCAGCCCGCACAGTGTCCTCCTTTCCTCTTTGGTGCAAAGGGAGCAAGCGTAGGCGAGAGCATCAAGCAAAGGCATCCGCTTGATTGCAACAAGACCAAGACCAGCCCCAACGGCTGGAAGGGAGTCATCGTGGAGCCCAAGCAGGCGTCATCACCAGAGCCTTTGGCAGGCGAGGACCAACTTTAGTTAGGATAAGTGTACCCGTTGTTCCCCTTCAAAATGGCCAATTGTTGGCGCCCTTCCCGCTCAATATTTGGGAAGAGGCCCAGGGCCTTCGCCTATAAATAGGAGTAGCCACACTGAGAGCTAGGGACATCTGGAAGAGAGGCATCGGGCGGGGATCCAGAGAAAGACAGAGACCCGATCCTCATCAAGAAACCAGTAGCTAGAGCAACTGAACACCACCTAGCAGTTCATCACATCCGCCAAGAACAGACCCTCGCGAGGCTGTTCTTCCTTGTATTGTTCCTCATCAGCCCAAGAGGCAATCCACCGCACCACACACTGGAGTAGGGTATTACACCACAATGGTGGCCCGAACCAGTATAAATCTTGTGTCTCTTGTGCTGTCTCGTTTAGTAGTTTTGGTCCCAGCGATTCGGCGAGGTGCGAGACGGTGGAGGGTTGGATCTCCGTGCGCACCCTAGTGTTCGAACCTCAAGGGTCTGCCGGAACCCGAAATCCGACATTTGGCGCGCCAGGTAGGGGTGCACCGGAATCTGCCTTCCGTCGCCTCGTTCTTCCCAGACCACCGCAACCATGTGTGACGCCCGTCGGGCCCGCGCCGAGCGCCGAGCCGCCCTCGCCTCCCATGTCGCCCAGACAGCTCCCGTCGGCGGGCACCCTCGTTGTTCCCCGTCACCTTCCGTCAACGCCGCCACCGGCCCAGCGGGGAACGAGCAACAAGCACCATCCCAGCACCCGTCCATGAGGCGGGACTGCCGCACCGCCACGCCTTCGCTCACCCCCGCTCGTTCTTCGTCACGCGCGCCCCGCGCGGCCATGGAGGCCCGGGCTGCACTCATCGCGGCAACGAAGCTCTGCGCCACGCTTCGGCCGACGACGTCTATGAAGAATGGCTCGACCGATTCGCCGAGCCTCGTCACAGCTGCAGGAGGCGCCTCACCGCACCGTCTGGCTACAAGACTGCACTGCCTGCTGGCGATGAAGCTCCCATGGCGCCACCGCCTCCTCCTCAAGAAGGCGCCTGCCCCAAGGTGCGCGTCCCTTTGGCGGAACTCCGCTCCGCCAGTTCCGGCGCTGCAAGAGCAGAGCTGTCAAGAAGTTCTCGCCCACCGAAGCTGCCCGAGCGCCTCGCCCAAAGACGTCAAGACCTCTGCTGCCCCAGCCGTGGCGCAGAAGGCCCGCAAGACCAAGCTCTTCGCCGTCCGAGGCCCCCCTGCCACGGCGGGCTGCCGCGCCTTCACCTCCGGGAAGTTGCGCAGCGTCACGTGGGCCCGCCAAGTTCAAGCTGCACCTGCCTCCTCGCTACGACGGCACAGCTGACCCTACGGAGTTCCTCCAGCTCTACGAGCTGGGCATCGAGGCTGCCAACGGGGATGAAAAGGTCATGGAGAACTGGTTTCCCATGGCGCTCAAGGACGGAGCCCGCACCTGGCTCCTGAATCTGGCCCCAGGCACGATCTCTTCCTGGGCCGAGATGCGCACCCGCTTCATCGCCAACTTCCAGGGTACTCGCGACCGCCACCCGCCGTAGTTTACATGCGCCGAATCAAGCAGCAGCCAGGGGAAACCCTGCAAAAGTACATCCAGCGCTTCAACAATGCGCGCCTCAAGATCCCCAGGGTAACGGAGGAGGCCATCATCTCTGCCTTCTCCAACGGCGTGCGCAACGTCAAGATGAAGGAGGAGTCAAGCGATGCATGAGGATCTGTGCACCTCCTTGGAGCTGTTCAACTTGGCGACCAAGTCGCGCCAGGCTGAGGAGGGCGCCTCTCCCTCCTCGAGCTGACTGCCGCGGATCCCGAAGAAAAGAAGTCCAAGGCCAAGGACGTGAAGCGCAAGGGGGCTGCCGTACTCGCGGCCGAACCAGGCACCAAGCGAGGCAGAGATCTGCCCGAGTCCTCCAAGGGCAGTCGGTACCGCGTGTACCACGACCTCCACACACACAACACCAATGAATGCCAAGAGCTCCGGGTCGTACGCGAAGGAAGGGTCGGCAAACGCCCTGAGCGCAGCGACCGGGGCTACGGCCGAGGTGGAGGAAGGAATACAAGACGCTGGGAAGACCGCGGCCCGCGCCAAGGGTGGCGCGACCAACCTCGCAAGGACCATTGGCAAGACCCGCCTCGCGAGGGAGGCTGGAGGGATCAGCTCGCGAGGATCGCCTGCAGGGAACGCAGGCCTCCCTCCGCTGCCGCCGCCGCCAAGGGAGAAATGAGGACCGTCATCGGGGCGAGGGGCTAGGCTTCCGTGAAGCGCTGCGGCGATCGTCAGATCCTCGGGCGGAGCTCAAGCCCCAAAGCATCTCAACAAGATCTTCAAGCAGCCGCCTTGAAGTGAATGCAGTCCTCCCCAAGCTCGAGGCCACGCGCCCTCTCGGGTGGTGGCGTGCACCGTCATGTTCAGCTCAGCGGATCAGCTCAAGTCGCGCAGCCACAGCGGAGTTCTCCGATGCTTTGTTCCCCAATCATCGACAACGTCTTTGGTCAACAAGACCCTCATCAACGGCGGGGCAGGACTCAACGTCATGTCCGTGGAAACATTCAACAATCTTCAAGTGACTTACAGTCAGCTTCAGCCAACCAAGCCTTTCGCCGGAGTCACCGACGGTTCAACAGTCCCGATCGGGCAGGTCCGCCTTCCTGTCACCTTCTGGGCTCGTGACAACTACCACACCGAGCTCATCGACTTCGGCGTCGCCCACATTCGCCTGCCGTACAACGCCATCCTCGGGTACTCGGCGTTGGCCAAATTCATGGCCGTAACCCACCATGGCTACAACGTCCTCAAGATGCCAGGAAGCGGCGGGGTCATCACGGTGCCCTGTGAAGAGAGACACGCAGTGTGCTCCCTGGAGTGAGCCTTTCAGGCCGCATCGCTAGAAGACCCAGACCACAGCAGCAGGAGGCCTCCCGAGGCCGCACCAAAAAGAAGAAGACATCGACCGGCCCGACTCCTCAAGAGGCAGACCCCTCAGGGCCCGCGCCGGGCCAGGGGGAGCCTCCTTCTATCGCATAGGAAAGCGCGCCCGACACCCTCCTTAGGCAGGGCTCGGGGGCTCTCCCCTGGAGGGCCGCCGACCTCGCCAAGGTCACGAGGGAGGCGCTTGGGCACCACGTGGATGCGTGCTTCGAAGCATGATTCCCGCAAGCAGGAGCAAGGCAAGGAGGGCCGAACCCTCAGGAGTTCGTCAGCAAGTTCATTCAGGAGCTACAGGAGTCAAGGGTCATGAGGGGCAGCCGCCGCGCCTGCTGTGGCCCCCCATCCAGCGAGGATGGTGGGCTGCAGCGTCTGCATCGACATACCAGGCTCAACCGATCCGCGCATCTCAAGAGCGCCTCGGCCCTCGCGAGTGGGACGCTATGAGGCCCGAACCACGCTACGCGGCGCATGCCTCACGGCTCACAAACGCGGCTGCTACGCACCAAAGCATCTCATGAGGGCCATCCCGGAGGCTCAAGAGGTCGCACGCCGCAGCCACAGCGGAGATGGAGATGGCCCGAGGAGCCGCCAGCTGCTCGGATCCTCCCGAGGCCCCTGGGCCTGGGGGCTCGTGAGGTCGGCTCCCGCAGCCCACCGAGTCTGCTACACCAACACCCCTTCGTCCCCAACCTCACCAGGTGACATCTTTAAGTTTTGTTTCCGGCTGGGAGCGCCTTGAGCCGCATTATTCCTGTGCCGCGTGGAGTCCGTCGCTGCGGCATGTATCCCTTTATTTCATGTCATTAGCTTATCCTGTTGGGGCGCCTCGGGCTGCATCATCCCCAAGCCGCTCGGGCCTGTCCAAATGCATGTATCCTTCCTACGTTTTCCTTAGGATTATGCTGTCGCTCCACCATGCTTGTTATTTGGTGCCTTTTCCTGGGTGACGGAATCTTGCACGTTAAAGGCGGGTGCCTGAGCATCGCGACTCAGGACTCCTACCGGCTCTCCGGCCCTCACCCTCTGGTCTTGTCCATGGCACCGCAACCTGGCTTGCCAGCGACGGCTGAGACCAGCCCGAGAGCCGGGACCCGAGGACGTAGAGTTTCATCATCTAACCCAGCCTTTGCAGCGTTAAAGGGGGGTGCACGAGCATCGCGACTCAGGGTCCCACCGGCTCTCCGGCCCTCACCCTCTGGTCTTGTCCATGGCATCGCGACTGGCTTGCCACGACGGGCCGAGACCAGCCCGAGAGCCGGGACCCGAGGACGAGAGTTTCATCATCTAACCCAGCTTGCTAGCGTTAAAGGGGGTGCCCGAGCATCGCGACTCAGGCTCCCACCGGCTCTCCGGCCCGCACCCTTTGGTCTTGTCCATGGCATAGCGACACGGCTTGCCGGCGATGGTCGAGACCAGCCCGAGAGCCGGGACCAAGACATAGAGCAGCTGCATCCGCCAAATTTGCAGGAACACACTCGAAGATAAGGCCCAGAGCCAGGCGCAACCCGCCTTGAGGTAGGGCCCCGTGAGTCCCGCGCTGGCTCACGGGTGCCCCAACACACCTCGCTATGCCACTCGCGCCTCTCCCAAGCAACTAATGGCAGAACTAACGATCGCCACGGGGAGCTCTTGTTCCTTTTGTGGTGAACCTGCAGGGTCCCCCCAAGGAGCACGAAACGACCTCGCCACGCAATCTCTCGCCGGCCAAGGCACGGACCTAAAGCCGCACCAGGAGGCATCGTCCTAACCCTCGAGATAAGTCACCCTCCGGACACGCTAGTTATCGCAACACCATCCCCACACTCCATGCAACCCCGTGTTAGAAACGTCGCTCTCCTTTCTCACTGAATGATGGCTGCTTGAGCGCCAAGGGGGACCCCCTGAGCATCGCGACTCAGAGGCTCTTACCGGATCTCGGGCCGCTCACCTCCTGGCCTTGACCACGGCATCGTGACCTGGCATACCAGCGGCACGAAGCCGCCTTGGGGACTGGGACACTGTCGTGCAGAGCATCGAGCCCTCGTGAGGACCGAAAGGAGGCCGAGCTAGAACGGAATGAGCATCTCGACCTTGCCTCACAATAAGGATCATATTGACAAACGGCTACAAACATCTTACAAGCCCCCTGGGTACATTCTTGGCTCCTCGCAGGAACAAAAGACGCGAATCCTAAGGAGTCCTACCTCACGGGGACCAACGCGCGGGCGCCATCATCAACAGTGGGCCATCCGGTCCGGCGCCAACCCCATCCATATCAGGGGCGGCGACGACCTGATGAGCCCGCCCTTCTCCGGGAGCGGCGCAGGCTCGGAGGCTCGTAGCTGTCGTCGCTCATCTCCGGCGTCGCGAAGAGCTCAGCGGAGTCGCTGGATCCTCCGGCGCCTTCGACGCCTGAGGAGCTGCCAATGGAGTGGTCGGTCGGCCTCTGCCTCACCGCAGCAAGACCCCGACCACCTCTCCCGGGGCAGCACTCCAGCCGGCGACCCTCCGCGTCGAAGACCTTGAAGGACACCACCGAAGAACCATCATACTCCAGGTGGATCGTGAGGGCGCCTGGCCCCGCAGACCGGGCGACCTCGCCCCAGCCTCGAGTCATGAAGACCTCGCCCGGGGCAACTACCGCGACCTCTGCCCCGGTCGCGAGGGTACCGCAGCCGGCGTGCTACAGCCAGAGTCCCAGGGGTTCCCCCTGCCGGACGACGGAGGCGAAGAGAGAAGGAAGACGAATCCAAGACTTAGGAGGCGTGGCGGCTGGCACGAACTCCGGCGAGAGCCTCGGCGTGGACTCCAGGGGGAAGAAGCACACCTTCGTGACCCGCCAGCGTCGACGGCGGCGCCGCTCGTGGCGCCCGACGTCGCCTCCTTCAGAGCCACCAATTTGCGCGTACAAGGGAAGAGGGAACCATGGTGGCGGTCGCACGCACCAGGGCATGGGCGCCTCCTGGCACGCGCTCCTGCCCTGACACCAGAGGGCAACCGGCGGATCGGAGCAGGTCAGGATCCTCTTGAGGAGCCTTTCCCTTCTCTTCCGTGGAGAACCGGCGGAGCGGAGCCATGGCAACCAGACGAAATGAGGAGGACGGAGAAGAAGAACTCAGAAAAGGGAGGCACCAGACCAGCAATGATGGCGCTCACGAAGAACGGGTAGAAGGTACTCCCCTGACCCTCAGGGGCGGAGGAGCCGGCCTTGAACGCCTCCGTTCAGTTGACGCCCTGCGCCTCCGCCATCCGGCGCACCAGTGAGGCTCGCCCACGACATTTATTGGCGGGTCCAAGGCAGGAGAGTACCAAGCTCGGCCGGGCTTGGCGACGAGCCATGACTGGCTAGGGCACGCAGCGGAGTGGATCTCAAGATCTTGGAAGCAGAGGAGAGGCGCAAGAAAGGGGATCCGAGAAGCAATCGGAGAAAGTAAAGGAGGCAAGGAGGATGCCGCTCATAGCAACCCACGCGTTGCAGAGGCGCGCACGCCCAATCAACCGCCACGCGACACCCAAGGCCACAGTCGTTAGGGGCCTCCGCGACGCCGCACTTGCCCTTTCGCCTCTCTGCCTGCCAAGTTCGGGCGCGCCCGTGGGCCAGGGAGCTCTGTCGGCGTTTCGGGAACGGGGTCCCTGCACATGCTCACTGCGGCCTGCGGCGTGGTTCAAAGGAGGCCCAGGACAGCCCATCTTCATCAACGCAGTGAAGACCCTCGCGAGGGGCCAAGATCATGAGGCGGACGACAAGGAGCTTCCTCGTGCACGGCCTCGTCGGCTGGCTCATGAGGAGGCGGAGAGTTCAAGGCAGGGTACCTCGTGAGGTGCCCATGACGCAAGCCATGACGCACTAAGGGCGCCAGGCGCCAGCCCGCCAAGGTCCTCCTTTCCTCTTTGCCGCAAAGGGAGCAAGCGCAGACGAGAGCATCAAGCAAAGGCATCCGCTTCGGTGCAACAAGACCAAGACCAGCCCCAACGGCCGGAAGGGAGTCATCGTGGAGCCCAAGCAAAGGCCATCACCAGAAAGCCTTTGGCAAAGTAGCACCAACTTTAGTCGGGATAAGTGTACCCGCTGTTCCCCTTCAAAATGGCCAATTGTTGGCGCCCTTCCCGCTCAATATTGATTCAATTTTTTTAAATAGGATTTGTGGAGAGAGGAGAAAGCTTTCAAGAGTTTTGGAATGCACCCAGCCTCCCCACAACTTGAAGGCAAGCATTTTGAACCCTGGCATATAAATTGTATGTGTTATTTGACACGGTAACAACACCACCTCGACACGGGGTATACATCATTTTATGTGATGATATGTTCCTACCCATGAGTGCATATTAATATTTTCATGCTATTGGAGTTTGATATGGTTGTGATGGTAATCACGTCATGTGCCTTTCATGCATACCGGATGAGAAACCGGGAAAGCCTCTGTCTTGGGTGGACACGGTCTTGTCTCTAGCCCTCCGTCGAGACGGTCGTGTCCGGTATGGCATGAGAGGGTACGTCGCGTGACAATTCTGTCTATTGGTTGATGTATATATATTGTTATGCTAATCATGCAGGGAATATTTAAACCTCCTGAGTCGACCGTAGATCGAGTCTTGTCCCGGTAACCCCCATACTTGTTTCGTGCTGCCACTCGTCCCTGCCATAGGTAGGGTACGGTTCAGTAAGTTGTCAACCCCTTTCCTAGCACACACCGTACAGAGAGGCCATGGTGGAAGATACCGGAGGCATCCGGTAGGCATGCCACCTGGTCCGGGGGCATGGGTGTTTTGGTTGTAGCCGAAGGGGTAGCTCCCCTAGTTTGCACGCAGTATAAATTTTTGATCCCATGTTACGTCGAGGTTGTAGCCTCCCCACTTAGAGTTTCTCTTAACGGGTGTCATGGGTGATTCTAGACACCGGTAAGTTAGGCTGGTGTGTGCGGATAGGCGTGTTTTCAATTAAAAGGCCGTAGACGGAATTAGCCCAGATGGACTAAAGGAATTCGTTACTCGTGGGTAAAGAGTACACCCTCTGCAGATATTAAGCCTATTCGAATAGCCGTGTCCATGGTTAAGGATTACAGTCTGGGTTGGGTCGAGTGTCGGTCTTAGTGTCGGTCTTCGGAGGAGAAACTATTAAACCAGAACTGGAATCTCGACTTGAGACTTTTGATGATTAAGATTATTATTTTGTTGTGGACTAACCCATTGTATTATTGGAATTATCAAATATCCCCGGAGTAGTTCTACCTCCTGGGTATTCACTGAGATTATTTATAAGCCCTTTATGTGGTGTCGCTGAGACGCCCGACTACGGCATGCTTGTTATTTATTTATTCTTATAAGCCCTTTATGTGGTGTCGCTGAGACGCCCGACTGCGGCATTCTTGTTATTTATTTATTCTTATAAGCCCTTTATGTGGTGTCGCTGAGACGCCCGACTACGGCATGCTTGTTATTTATTTATTCTTATAAGCCCTTTATGTGGTGTCGCTGAGACGCCCGACTGCGGCATGCTTGTTATTTATTTATTCTTACAAGCCCTTTATGTGGTGTCGCTAAGACGCCCGACTGTGGCATCCTTGTTACCTATTTATTTTTATAAGCCCTTTATGTGGTGTCGCTCAGACGCCCGACTGAGGTAATTCTCTTTGTTTACTAACCTTTCGAGGTGTCGCTCCAGACACCCGATCGGTGCATTTTATTACTACTATGTTATTGCATATCCATAAATAACCTGCTTGCATGCATCAGAGATTTTATTTTTGTGACTGACGTCATGATCTTAAGATATTTTCAGTACATAATTATCGTTGTTATATTATACCCGTGTTCATAATGTTTGCGAGTACATTCAAAAGTACTCACTGGCTTGTCCCTGGCTAGTGTCTTGGCCAGATTTCTTATGCTGGAGAGGAGCGAGCGACCGTGATGACAGTCCCGGAACCTAAGCATTGGTGATAGCAGTCTCGCGAAGATAGGAGTTATCCTGGTCAGCTGTTCCTGTGGGAAATGGAGTCCCATAGACACTGATGATCCACAAATCGCCTCCGCCATCAACCACTAGAAACCATTTGTTGTACTCACAGGCCAGAATGGTCTTGTACTTCATATTTTGTATTTTTGTTTGGAATTTATGTATCAAGTTGGTGCCTCATCAGCTAACAGTAATCCTGGGGCTGGTGAGCACAAGGGCCATTTTCTGGAAATTAATACCCGGAAAACCGGTCACCACAGGAGCCCACGACGTCATCACCACCAGAGCCTTTGGCAGGCGAAGACCACCTTTTGACGGGATAGCTTGTACTAGTTATCCCCCTTTGAATTGGTCATTGTGGGATCCCTTCCCGCCTAAACATTTGGGAAGAGGACCAGGGCCTCTACAAATAGGACTAGCCACCACCATAGGAGAGGGGATCTGGGATCGCACCCATTCCATCCTCACACGCGCCTGCTCACCGAGCTCTAGAACACCTCTCCTCAGGGGGATGTTGTTCCCTTGTACTTGTTCATCCTCAGCCTACAAGGCAATCCACCACACCACACTAGAGTAGGGTATTACACCACATCGGTGGCCCGAACTAGTATAAACTCTTGTGTCCCTTGTTCCTCGGGTTCGGCAAGCAAGGCCTTGAGATCGTGGTGAGTGTGTGAGCTTGGGGAAGAGAGATCTTCATGCACACCCCAGAGTTTGAACCTTAAGGGTTTTGCCGGAACCCGTCATCCGACATTTGGCACGCCAGGTAGGGGTGCGCCGAAGTTCGTCTCTCCGCCGGCACCTCCTCTCCGCTCCATGGCCGGCGTCGCTCCTCCAACTGGGCCAACGGACGCCCGAGACGGCGCCAGGGGGCTCAGAGCCTTTACCCCCGCCTTGCGGCGGGTGCAGTGGCCACCCAAGTTCAAGCCGGAGATGCCGCCACGCTATGATGGTGCAGCTGATCCGTCGGCGTTCCTGCTGGCGTACGAGGAGGCCGTCCTGGAAGCTAGAGGCGACGACAAGGTAATGGCAAACTAGTTCCCCATGGCCCTCGCTGGCGCGCCGCACGCCTAGATGCTCAACCTGCCAGGATCCTCTGTGGCCACTTGGGAAGAGCTGCGCGGCCTTTTCGTTGCACACTTTGCGGCACCGGCGCCTGTCGCCGTCACGGTCCTCGTCGGTGGCTCGCAAGCACCACCCTCGGACCGCCATGCCAAGCAGTTTTTCCACCGGATCAGTGCCGCCTCTGTGCAGCAAGGAGCTCCTCCAGGATGGGCGGCGCCCAAGGCCGACCTCACCTTCGACTCGGGGGATCACCCCGTCACCACTGCCAGCTCGGGCGTGCTCCCAATGCTTTGCACGCCCACCATCTACAACATAGCTGTCACCAAGACCCTCATTGACGGCGGTGTCGGCCTCAACGTGCTCTCCGTGGAGGCTTTTGGCTTGCTCCACGTGCCGCTCGAATGGCTCCGTCCCACCAAGCCCTTCTCCGGGGTTGGCAACGGCTCCACCAGCCCCCTAGGATAGATCCGCCTCCCTGTGACCTTCGGCACCCGTGACAGCTACCACACCGAGCTTATCGACTTCGACATCGCCCCCATGAGCCTCCCGTACAACGCCATCCTCGGTTACCCTGCCTTGTCTCAGTTCATGGCAGCGACTCATCCGGCCTACAACCTCATGAAGATGCCGGGCAGCAGCGGCATCCTCACCGTGGCTGGAGACACCAAGGAGGCTCTTATGGCCCTTAAGCTTTCCTTTAGGGCCGCAGCGGCAGCACACCCGGCCGGCGAAGGCACACCAGGGGCCAAGGCGGCCGCACCGGCGAAGAAGAAGCAGCTGATCACTCAAGATCGGGCCGAAACGAAGCAAGTCCCGGTCGAGGAAGGTGGACCCTTCGGAGCCACCTTCACCATAGGTGCCAACCTCTACCCGGATCAAGAAGAGGCATTGGTGAAGTTCCTGCGCATGAATAAGGAGGTATTCACCTGGGAACCCAAGCAGCTGGTAGGGGTCCCAAGGGGGATAATCGAGCATCACTTAAAGGTGTGCCCCAATGTGCGCCCTGTGAGCAGAGGACACGGCGGCAGTCCACGGAGAAGCAGTCCTTCATCATCCAGCAAACTCACAAGCTGGAGGCAGCAGGTGTCATTCGCGAGGTCCGGTACTCGGAGTGGCTAGCGAACCCCGTCGTCGTGCCAATGAAAGGCGGGAAGGAACACATGTGTGTTGACTTCACCAACCTCAACAAAGCCTATCCCCAAGACCCGTTCCCACTTCTGCGCATCAACTAGATCGTTGACTCCACCGCCGAGTGCGACCTGCTGTGTTTCCTGGACGCGTTCTCGGGCTACCACCAGATCAGGATGGCGGTGGAGGATGTGGAGAAGACCGCCTTCTTGACCCCATGTGGAGTTTACTGCTACACCTGCATGCCGTTCGGACTGCGCAACACCGGGGCGACCTTCCAGCGGCTGAGGCACATCGCACTGGGTCAGCAGCTCGGGAGAAACGCTGAAGCCTACATCGATGACATCTGGTAAAATCTCAGGAGGCAAGGACCCTGATTCAGGACCTGGAGGAGACATTCGCTAGCCTGCGCCAGGTGGATTTGCGGCTCAACCCAGAGAAGTGCGTGTTCGGTGTCCCTTCCGGCAAGCTACTGGGTTTCCTCGTGTCTCACAGGGGGATCGAGGCTAACCCCGAGAAGGTCAAGGCGATAGAAGACATGAGCCCACCACAAACTCTCAAGGAAATGCAGAAGCTTGTAGGCTCCGTGACCTTGCTGGGGCGCTTCATCTCCAAGCTGGGGGAGCGCGCCTTGCCGTTCTTCAAGCTGATGAAGAAGAAGGGCCCGTTTGAATGGACCCAGGAGGCCGACCTGGCGTTTCAAGACCTCAAGAGATACCTAACCAGCCCTCCGGTGATGGTGGCGCCTCGTCCCCTCGAGCCCCTGGTGCTCTACCTGGCCGCCACTCCCCACTCCGCCAGCGCGGCGTTAGTGGCGGTCCGGGAGGAGCGCCAGACCAAGAGTCCACCGCGCAGCGCCGCACCCTCGACGGGAACGGCGCGGCACCAAGACAGCACCGCAGAGGTGACAACGGTGTCGGTAGACGATCAAACCTTGCAAGACGGCGCTCCCGGGCTCGCAGAGGCCCACATGAGCGACCAGGCCCCTGAGGTCCCCCCACCTCAGGGGGCGCAACAACCTCCGGAGGGCACAGGCTCCACCAACTCTCCCACCCTTGTCGAGCACCCAGTATACTTCGTCAGCACAGTGCTACGAGACGTGAGAGCACGGTATCCCATGCCACAGAAGCTCCTGCTCGCGCTCTTGGTGGCCTCATGCAAGCTGGGCCATTACTTCCAAGGCCACCCGATCAAGGTCGTCTCGGCTTACCCACTGGAGAGGGTGCTCTGGAGCCCTAATGCCGCAGGAAGGGTCACCGAATGGAACATCGAACTTCAGGCATTTCAGCTCGAGTTCAGCACAACCAGGGTCATCAAAGGGGCCACCCTTGCTGACTTCGTGGACTGATGCCCCGGAACCTGAAGTTGGCTAGAATCAATCTCTCTCGCCAGGAAGTGAAGCACCAGATGGTTGGGTCATTTACTTCGATGACGCCTTCGCACGCCAAGGCGCGGGGGCTGGAGCCGTGCTCATCTCGCCTACCCAAGGCAAGCTCTACTATGCCGTGCAACTCTGCTTTTAGCGGGGCGAGAAGGTCTCCAACAACATTGCCGAATACGAGGGGTTGATCACTGGCCTCAGGGCAGCAACAGCCTTGGGGGTGAAGCATCTCACCATCAAGGGCGACTCCCAGCTACTCGTCAACTTCTCTAACAAGGTGTATGAGCCAAGAGACAAGCACGTGGAGGCATACCTCGCGGAAGTGCGCAAGATGGAGAAGCAATTCTTGGGCATGGAACTGCAACATGTACCACGCGGCACCAACAAAGAGGCCGACGAGATCACCAAGAGGGCGTCGAAGCGCCAGCCCCAAGAACCCGGCATCTTCGAGGAGCGACTCTTCAAGCCTTTGGCGGCTCCCCCTGCCACCAAACGTGTACCGCCTCAGGAGGAGCTCCCTGCGCCACTGTAACGCCCTGGATTCGATGCGCCAGGTGTCTGCCAGTTATTTGCCGTCTTTGCCATGTCATTTGCTTGCGTGTTGCACTTTGCCATGTCATCATATGCATTTCATATCATGTCATCATGTGCATTTCATTTTGCATACGTGTTCGTCTCATGCATCCGAGCATTTTCCCCGTTGTCCGTTTTGCAATCCGGCACTCCTATGTCTCCCGGCGCCCCCTTTTACCTCTTTTCGTGTGCGGGTGTTAAACTTTCTCGGAATGGCCCGAGGTTTGCCAAGCGGCCTTGGTATAGCACCGGTAGACCGCCTGTCAAGTTTCGGATCATTTGGAGGTCGTTTGGTACTCCAACGGTTAACCGGGTAACCGCAAAAGCCTCTTTTGTGTGCAGCCCAACACCCCTTCCAAACTGGCCCAAAACCCAGCAAACTCCCCTCCATGGTCTCGGTCGTTCGATCACGATCGCGTGGCCGAAAACCGCACCTCATTTGGACTCTCCTAGCTCCCTCTACTTACAAATAGGTGTCTTCCCCCGGAATTTTCGCGCAGATGTAACCCTAGCCCCGCTCCCCTCGCGCGCCGGACATGTCCAACCCCGCCGGACATGTCCGCCGGCCACGTCGCCCCGGCCAATCGTGGAGCGCCACGTCGCCTCCGCCGCCGTTCCTCCAACCCGCAGCCGCCACGCCGCCACCGGGCGCCCCGCCGCGCCGCCTCCTCCGCGGGCATGGGCAGGCGTAGCCCTCCCGGCCGAGGCCTACGCCGCCGCCGGGCCCATCTCGCCCGCTGCTTGGCGGCGCCAGCCGCCTCGCCGCCCGGCAACCCGCACCGCTCGCCTCCAGCGACATTCCCGAACGCCGCGCGTCCCCACTCGCCGCCACCGGGCTCCGCCCTGGCCGCTCGCCGCCCGTTCGCCGACCCCGCCGCCCGCGCCCTCGCCCAGCACCTCCCGCCGCCGGGACCTCCATGGCAGTGCCGCCATGGAGCTTCGCGGGCTGCTGGCGCTACCGCATCCGCCGCGCGGCGCCCGTCTTCCTCGCGGAGACCCCGCCGCCCTCGCATCTCCATGCCGCGCCTCCCCTCGTCCGGTGCCGCCTCTCCCCGGCCCCGCGCCTCCCGTCGTCCCCGTCGTCGCCGGAGCTCGCCGGAGCTTCGCCGGAGCCAGCTCCGGTCCGGGTGGATGAGATCCACCATGACGTGATCCAAACGCGTGCCCCGTCCCGGATCCGCTCCGTCCCGGGATCTCCTCGTCCCGGGTTAACTTTCCCGGAGGTGATAATTTCCAAAGTCCCCGAGTTTGTGATTATTTTCATGCATTTTCATTGCATCATAACTCTGTCATCGTTGCTCCGTTTTGCGCGTGTATTATGTCAAAGTGTTCGCCTCGAAGAGTAGATCATTTCATCTCATTGCATCATTTTCATTTGAGCTCATCTTGATGCCCGAAATGCTGTTGTAAGAGTGCTATGTGATGTTAGTTTCTGATTCTTATCAGAACTTGCACTTTTGTCATTTTTGCCATGATTGATGTGTGCATCCTATGGACTTGCGTCCTACATGTGTTTTGTAATATGCCATGCCATATTTCCAGGGGTGTATACCATGTATTTTTGTGATCTATGTGGTGACTAGCACAAGCATGCAAACTAGGTGTCTTGATGTTGCTGATTTCAGCCCTGTTTTGCTGTTATTTTGATGCCATGTTAACTTGATGCTACCAATAGATCTATGCATATTTTGAGATACTTCAGTAAGGATGTTTTGTTAAACATGTCTTGCTCTATCCATCCATGCCCTTGGTTGTAATTATGGAGTAGTCTAGCTTGAGTCAATCGAGCTCTACTTTTGCTATAAAATGTTTCCTGGCAGGTTGTTTACATGTTATTCAATTTCGCCAAGGTTGTTGTAGTTGATCCGTGTATGCTATGATGTTGTTCTTGCCATGTATAGCTTCTATGCCATGCCTTCTTGCTGTTGGTTGCCTTGCCATGCCATGTATTGCTCTGTGGTGAGTGGTTCAAGCTCACCAAGATGCCTACTTATTGTTGTTCCTGCCATGTTTAAATCTGTAATATAACTTGCCATGTTTACATGGGTGCCATCATATCTTCTGATCCTTTTTGGCTTATGGTCACTAAAGGACTTTTGTTCTATGCTTTGAGTAGATTCACGCCATGCCTTTGTTTGCCATGTTAAATTCCTGTAACATGTTGTTTGATAGCTCTAAACATTGCAACCTGATGTTAATTCTGCTAAAGTCTGAAACTGTTATTATTTGCAATCTTGCCATGTCATTTTGAGCATGTTCTAATGATTTCTGGAGATAGCTCAGTGTTCATGTTTTACAATTCTTTACCTGTACATCATGCCCATGCCTTTTGTTTCTATGTTGAGGTCCTGCAGCATGTTGTTTTGATGCTTGCAATATGCCTAGTTGCTGTTTTGGACAGATTGTTACTACGACTTGTATAGGGTGTATGTGTTGAACCGTTGCTCCGTTTTGAGTGTGCTCTATATGAAACTTGCTTAGAATTGCATGTAGTTTCATATTATCATATTGCATCCTTGTTTTGAGAGTGTTTGCTTGATGTTTGTATGCATTTTGCATCAATGCCATGCTTATCTTCTTTTGCTCATATCTTCTAGCCCGTAGCTCCGAATCTAATGAACTTTATATGTAACTTGACTAGAATTTTGTGTAGATTCTCGTGGTGCATCTTAACTTGCTATTTAAAAACTTTAACATAAAGTTATTCAGATCTGGACCAATTTCGAAATTTGCATATGAGGACTTACCGGAATTGTTATATGGTGTTTCCGGCCTCATTTAAACTTGCCTTGATGTGTTGCTCTTGTTTGCATCATCTCTTGCCATGAGTAGCTTCATGTAGCTTTGTCATGCATCATGCTTGTTGTGCATCATGTCTTGTTCATGTGTGGTGTGTTTACTATGTTGTGTGCTTCTTCTTGTTAGTTCCTGTTTCGTTGCGATCGTGAGGATTCGTTCGTCTACGCTTGGTTCGGCTCCATCCGTTCGTCTTCTTCATGGACTTGTTCTTCTTCCTTGCGGGATTTCAGGCAAGATGACCGCTACCCTAGATCTCACTACTATCATTGCTATGCTAGTTGCTTCGTTCTTTCGCTATGCTGCGATACCTATCACTTGCTGCTCAAGCCATCCCAAATTGCCATGTCGACCTCTAACCTTTTGCACCCTTCCTAGCAAACCGTTGTTTGGCTATGTTACCGCTTTGCTCAGCCCCTCTTATAGCGTTGTTAGTTGCAGGTGAAGATGAAGTTTGTTCCTTGTTGGAACATGGAGATGTTGTTCCTTGTTGGAACATGTTTACTTGTTGGGATATCACAATATATCTTATATTATTAATGCATCTATATACTTGGTAAAGGGTGGAAGGCTCGGCCTTATGCCTGGTGTTTTGTTCCACTCTTGCCGCCCTAGTTTCCGTCATATCGGTATTATGTTCCCCGATTTTGCGTCCCTAACGCGGTCGGGTGATTTATGGGACCCCCTTGACAGTTCGCTTTGAATAAGACTCCTCCAGCAAGGCCCAACATTGGTTTTACCATTTGCCTCACCTATGCCCTTTTTTTCCCTTGGGTTTCGGAGCCCGAGGGTCATCTTTATTTTAGCCCCCCGGCCAGTGCTCCTTCGAAAGTGTTGGTCCGAACCGAAAGCAAATCAAGGCCACCACGGGGCAACTCGAGGATTGGTTTTACTCGTAGCTTGACTTATCCGGTGTGCCTTGAGAACGAGGTACGTGCGACTCCTATCGGGATTTGTCGGCACATCCGGGCGGCTTTGCTGGTCTTGTTTTATTGCTGTCGAAATGTCTTGTAGCAGGATTCCGGACTGATCGGGTCTTCCGGGAGAAGGAATATCGCTTCGTTGATCGCGAGAGCTTATCATGGGCTAAGTTGGGACACCCCGCAGGTATAAACTTTTCGAGAGCCGTGCCAGCGGTTATGTGGCGAGATGGGAATTTGTTAATGTCCGGTTGTAGTAAACTTGAAGCAAACTCTTCTAAAATACACCAACCGTGTGCGTAACCGTGAGTGTCTCTTTTCGGGGTTGATCGAGAGGAAAACACGGTTTCTGGGTTATGTCTGACGTAAGTAGGAGTTCAGGATCACTTCTTGATCATTACTAGTTGACGATCGTTCCTTTGTTTCTCTTCCCGCTCTCATTTGCATACGTTAGCCACCATATATGCTTAGTCGCTGCTGCAACCTCATCACTTTACCCCTTCCTTTCCCTTTAAGCTTTGCTAGTCTTGATACCCATGGTAATGGGATTGATGAGTACTCGTGGCTCACAGATAACTACAACACCGATTGCAGGTACAGGTTATGCGATGATCATGACGTGAGAGCGATGTTTGCTTGTATTGGAGTTCTTCTTCCGCTTCTTCTTGATCGGAGGATAGGCTCCAGTCGGCAGCTGGGCTAGCAGTGGTGGATGTCGTTTGAGCTTTGTTTATGTTGCATCCGTAGTCGGATGTTGATCTTGTATATGTTGTTGATGTATTCTTGTGGCATTTGTGCCTTATGTATGTATCCCCATCTATTATGTAATGTTGATGTAATGATATCCACCTTGCAAAAGCGTTTCAATATGCGGGTCTATCCTTGGTGGGACCGTCGAGTTCCTTTTGGATAGGGTCGCATATTGGGCGTGACAGCCACCAACCTCAAGGGCCCCCGCCTGTGGCCCGACTTCAGAGGCTCGCCTGCTCCTGGCGCTCGAGCCCCAGGAGGGGTGCTCGATCGAAGAGTTTAGCACATACTTGGTGCGAGGGACGCTGCCAGAGAAGGAGGAAGATGCGGAGCGTGTGGCCCGGCTAGCCACGGCATACTGCATCCAAGATAGTGAGCTCTACAGAAAACAGCCGAATGATGTTTCCTTACGTTGTATCTCCAGGAAGCAAGGTGGCGAGCTATTAGCTGACATACACGGCGGAGATTGTGGGCACCACTCATCATTGCGCACCCTGGTTGGCAAGGCATTCCGCATCGGGTTCTACTGGCCCACGACACTCAACGACGCAACCGAGCTGGTGAAATCCTGCAAGGCCTGCCAATTCCACGCCAAGCAGATCCACCAGCCAGCTCAGGGCCTCCAGACTATCCTGCTCTGGCCGTTCGTGGTCTGGGGGCTAGATATCCTAGGCCCGTTCCCTTGAGCGCCTAGGGGCTACCGCTACCTCTACGTCGCCATCGACAAGTTCACCAAATGGGCGGAGGTGGAGGCCATCCGCACCATCCCAGCCCGATCCGCAGTTAAGTTCATCAAGGGCCTCGTGAGCCGGTTTGGGGTCCCTAACCGCATCACCATCGACAACGGCTCGCAGTTCACTAGCAATCTCTTCAAGACATATTGTGGTAACCTCGGAACGCAGATATGCTACGCCTCAGTAGCACACCCTAGGAGCAATGGCCAGGCCGAGCGCGCCAACGCGGAGGTCCTGAGAGGCCTCAAGACCAGAACCTTCAAGAAGAAGCCCGAGGCCTGCGGTAGGGGAAGGCACGACGAGCTCCAGTCCGTGATATGGTCCATCCTCACCACCGCCACTAGACCAACAGGCGAGACCCCGTTCTTCCTCGTCTACGGAGCTGAAGTAGTCCTCCCTCACAAGGTCAAGCATCGCTACGCGCGGGTCCTGGCGTTCGACGAAGCGCATCAGGACGCCATGCGGGGGATGGACCTCGTGCTGGGGGAGGAGCGCTGCCACCAAGCGTCGCTCCAGGCGGCAAGGTACCAGTGGGCGCTACGACGGTATCACTGCCGCAGCGTCCGCTCCAGGATGCTCGAGGTGGGAAATCTCGTCCTAAGGCGGGTGCTCTCTAGGGAAGGGCTGCATAAGCTCTCACCCATATGGGATGGCCAGTTTAGGATTGCCCATGTCTCTAGGCCTGGCGTCGTGCGCCTAGAGACGCAGGACGGGATCCTCATCCAGAACGCCTGGAACATTCAGCACCTCCGGAAGTTCTACCCATGAAGCAAGGCCCGGTGCCTGTGAAGGTCTCCGCCCGTGACACTCTCACGTAATAATGAGTGGGGCTGTACACGCCCCGGAGTCTCCGGAGTGCCGCCCTCGGGCCTCGGGGGCTCCCTTCCACGTCCTAGTGGCAGCACTTAGCTTCGCGCTGGTGATAAGACTAGACTAGGTGCCGGACGCGGCTGTTCATTTGCTTTCCGTAGTTGGCTTGCCCCTCTTTAATGGAAATTTGGATTCTGGTGTTTATCGATGGCTTGGTTTGATTCCCCTTTTTCTCTCTTTTTCTCCCCTTGTTCCTCTGTTTTGCCCGACGCTCTCCCTCGCACGCCTCGCGAGGGGGCTGGACAGGTGCACGTGTAAGCGCTTCTCCTGGCCTCCATGAGGCACCCTCGTTCGAGCTCGCGACCGGTGCACCCCTTTTTGGTCCGTGCCCCATGGGTACCGCAACGTGGTGCACTAGGCCATGACCGGCCACGCCCGAGGCCCCGAGCAAGGCGGAATAAGGGCTTCTTAACGAATTTTTGCAGTGTCTCAACGCCTTCCAGGCCCGCAGCAGGGAAGTCTTATCAAGTGCTGGGAGATGCGCACATCACGAGGTGGAAACTACTTTAGACGCATCGAGCTAAGTTATCCTTACATACCTATGTAAAGTACTCAGAAGCAATAAGCATAGCATAAGGCAGAAAAAGCGTTACGATTCATATACGCCCCCGCAGGGCCCCATACTAGTTTCTTGTGATGCAGGAAGAAAAGAAAGAAAAACAGGCAAAAGCAGCTCCTATGCCCGCAGCTACTCCCGAGAATCAGCCCCCGGCGCGCCCCCGAATTCAGCCGGATCCCTCCTCGCACTTCACTGGGGCGCGACGCCTGGACGACCCACCACCGTCCTTGAAGCGAGCACGGCGACGGGGCAGTTGGTCGTAGCCGCCGCTGCTGGAGCTTTCGCCGGAGGAGGAGTCGCCGCTGCTGGACGAGCCGTGCCTATCACCGAGGGAGAGCTCTCCCTCGCCCTCGTTGCGGCCATCGCCAAGGCCGAGCACTTCATCACTGTTGCTGCCTTCAGGGCAGCACCCAGCACGGCGACCATCTTCCCCGAACACCCTCATGAAAAGGGTCATGGCACCGTTGTACTTGAACTGGAGGGTGCACCGCCTGCCCAGGCCGCACGCATGGGCAAACGTCTGCCAGCTGCGGGTCAGGGCTATGTTGCCCGCGACAGAGATCTCCACCGCGACCCATAAGGCCTTGCTGCAGCAGCCGTCCGCCTACAGCCAGAGGCCGCCGGGACCCGAAGTCGCCAGCTCTCCGACAAAGGAGCGCGGAAGCTGGAGCCAGTTGCCGGTCAGGTTCTCCGACCACACAACAAACTCTGGCAGCACCTCCGCCGAGTGGAAGCATGGCCGGGGAGGCCTGGCGACCATGGCGTGCCTCCCCTCGTCGATGGGACCGCCATGCCCCAAGCGGCTTCCACTAGGAGGAGAAACGCCGCCTCGGACGCCCAGAGCGGCACCAGACCCCGAAGAGACTCGTCCTCGCCCGTGAGGAACCACAGTAGGGGTCGCGATGTGCTTACGAGGGCGACCACGCCCCCTCTTGGGTGGAGGAGAGCCGGGCCCCTCTTGGCGAGCCTTCCCCTTCTCCACGGCCAAGAACCTCTTCGTCGGCGCCATGGGTGCCGCTGCTAGCAGTGAAACAAGGAGCAAGGAAGAAGAAGCAAGCGGAGCGAGGAAGATATGGGCGACGGGGGCTCCGCCCCCTCTCCATTTATAGCAGGAGGAGGCCAACCGACGACCCCCATGATCGCAGGTCATGATGGTTTTGCTGCATGCACCAGGGACTCATCAAGTCAGGCAGTTGTCAAGGCAGCATGGGGAAGCGGAGACGCCCATGTCCCGCCAGTCACCATGCGTCAATCAAGGCCATAGGCAGATAGGGCCCGCGGCGCTCCACACTTGCCCCTTGGATTCACCTCGAAGCCAAGTCCGAGCGCGCCTTGGGCCCGGGGCTACTGTCGGTGCCCTGGGAACGGGGGTCCCCAGGCTTGCCTGCCTGCGGCCCATGACGTGGGCCTGGTACGGCCCATCTTCACCAGCAAACACTCAAGACCCTCGCGAGGGGCCAAGCCTCGCGAGGTAGGCGACACAAGACCTCCTCGGGGGCAGCCTCACTAGGCTGACTCGTGAGGAGCGGAGAGATCAAGGCGGGGCACCTTGTGAGGTTTTCGTGACGTGAGCCATGATGACCAAGGCCAGGCGGGTGCCGGAGGGTGCAAAGTACTGGTTTCCTCTTTGGTGCTAAAGTAGCAGGAGCACGCGACGAGTCTCGAGGCATCAGGCAAAGGTTTCCATATTGGTGCAATGGGACCAAGACCAGCAGGACAGTATGATGGAGGTCACCGCGGAGCCCACGACATCGTCTCCACCAGAGCCTTTGGCAGGAGAAGACCACCTTTTGTCAGGATAGCTTGTACTAGTTGTCCCCCTTCGAATTGGCCGTTGTGGGTCCCTTCCCGCCTAAACATTTGGGAAGAGGACCAGGGCCTCTTCAAATAGGACTAGCCACCACCATAGGAGAGGGGATCTGGGATCAGACCCATTCCATCCTCACGTGCGCCAGCTCACCAAGCTATAGAACACCTCTCCTCAGGAGGTTGTTCTTCGCTTGTACTTGTTCATCCTTAGCCTAAAAGGCAATCCACCACACCACACCGGAGTAGGGTATTACACCACATCGGTGGCACGAACCAGTATAAACTCCTGTGTCCCTTGTTCCTCGGGTTCGGCAAGCTAGGCCTTGAGATCACAGTGAGTGTGTGAGCTTGGGGAAGAGAGATCTTCGTGCGCACCCAGAGTTCGAACCTTAAGGGTTTTGCCGGAACCCATGATCCGATAGTCACCATTGTAGCTCGGAGACCCCTTCATCTTGTGGAGTGCTTCAAAGTTAAGGCGAAGCTGGCCAAAGCCCTGGGCGCGACCGCCAGCGCCTGGGGCAGTTGGCGTGGTCCCTAAGGGGCCAACCTCGGGAGTGTCTGGCTGCTTCGGCTCCTCAGCCTCCGCCTCAGCCCCGGGGGTCGTCGTCTCGGGAGCCCCGGCCAGCACCGCTTCTTCAGCTGCCACGTCGCTGGCGTTCGATGGTGCTCGCCCCCCTGCACGCTCTTCTGGGGTGAGCGTCGTGGCGGCGGCAGGCAGAGGAACCACAAGAACGGGGCTCTCGCGGGACCCTTCAAGGCCGACCGGGCGTAGCCCCCATTCTTTGAAAGGGGGCATCTGCCTCGCGAACTCCACCTTGTTCGACCAGCAGTACAAGAGGCAACCCTCCTCTGGCAGGTTGGCTAGCGTCGGGTTGTCCGTTAAGAGCTCAAACATCGTCCTAAGCACCACAGGAGGAAGCGCGGGTGCGTGAAGCCTTATGGGGTCCCCGCTGCAGGAGAAGGTCCACAACGGCCGGGAGTGACACTGGAGCGGAGCAATTCGGCACCAGATGAATTCCTTCACCACCATGGGCGCGGTCACCCCGAGATGCTTCAACCAGGCCAGCCGGCGCCAGACGTGGGCGAGCCGCTGGTCGGGAAGCCTCGCATGCCCCCAGCCGGTGCTCGCGGGAGCAAGAGTAGAGGGCTGAGCATGCCAACATCGACGAAAAGCCACCGCTTCCGAAATCCGTCCACAACTGGAGGGAGCTCGAAGTCGATCCCCCAGCCGGCCGTCGCCGCCACGGCCTGGAAGGTCATGCACCCCGATGCGCTGGTAGGCGTCAGTTAGGTGCAGCGAGAAGAAATGTCGGAGGAAAGCCACGGAAGGGGCAATGCCCACCATGGCCTCGCAAACGAAGGCGAAGACGAGAAGGAGGATGATGGACTGGGGATCCAGGTGTAGTGCATTGACTTGATAATGCGAGAGCACAGCTTTGAAAAAATCAGAGAAGGGGGGAATCAGGCCCGCCCAGAGGGTGTGAAGGTGGAGGGGGATCACAGTGGCCGTCCTATCAATCATGGCGCGGGAAGCAGGCAAAGCCACCATCGCCTTCCATTCATTGGAATCGGCAGCAAGCGCTGGGCGAACCTTGTCCATCCCTTCCTGGTTGACCACCACCGATAGCTCAATGGCGGGCTCGAAGACCGGCGGCACTTGGGCTGAGGTATGGGTTTTCCCCCTTCCCATCTTCTTCTTCTGGTTCGGCGCCATGGCGACGGGGAGGATCGGTGCCGGGTCAGGCCAGAGGAGGAAACCGTTGTTTTCTGGAAGACAGAGGAGCTGTGGGAGCGCGCCGCCAGCAATGGAGACGGAGCTGTGTTGGCAACGGCGGCCGCCTAGCCTGGCAGATATAAAGGCTGTGTGGGGGAGTGGAGGCGCCCACGTACCACCTATCGTCACACGTCGACCGAGGCCGCAGGCGGTTGGGGCCCGCAGCGCTCCGCACTTGCCCTTTGGCTTCGCCTCGAAGCCAAGTCCGAGCGCGCCTTGGGCCCGGGGGCTACTGTCAGCGTCCTCGGAACGGGGGTGCCCAGAGACTTGCCATCCTGCAGCCCACGACGTGGCTCCACCAACAGCCTGGTACGGCCCAGCTTCAGCAGCAACTACTCAAGACCCTCGCGAGGGGCTAAGCCTCATGAGGCGGACAACACCAAGACCTCCATGGGGGCGGCCTCGCTAGGCTGGCCCCCGAGGAGCAGAGATATCTATGCAAGGAGCACCTCGCGAGGTTCACATGATGTGAGCCATGACGACCAAGGCCAGGCGGGCGCCAGCGGGCGCAGTGTACCCATTTCCTCTTTGGTGCCAACGAGGCAAGCGCAGGCGAGGAGTCCCGAGGAATCAAGCAAAGGTTTCCTTATCGATACAACAAGACCAAGACCACCAGGACGGCAGGACGGAGGTCATCGCGGAGCCCACAGTAGCGTCACCACCAGAGCCTTTGGCAGGCGAAGACTACTTTTGTCAAGATAGCTTGTACTAGTTGTCTCCCTTCAAAATTGGCCGTTGTGGGATCCCTTCCCTCCTACATTTGGGAAGAGGACCAAGGCCCCTATAAATAGGACTTAGCCACCACCATAGAGGGGGACGGATCATTCAGATCATCCTCACACCCACCAGCTCATCGAGCTCAAGAACACCTCACCTCCTGAGGTTGTTCGTCCACTGTACTAGTTCATCCTCAGCCCCTCAAGGAAATCCAACATCACACTGGAGTAGGGTATTACACCCGCAAGGTGGCCCGAACCAGTATAAACCTCTGTGTCTCTCATTCTTTGGGTTCGTCAAGCTAGGCCGTGGAATCGTTGGGTAGGCAGGCTGAGGAGAGAGAGTTTTTCGTGCGCACCCTAGAATTCGAACATCTCAAGGGTCTGCGGAACCCAGAATCCAATAGTTATGATGCTATGAAAATTGATTGAAATTATCATTGATCAAACTTATGCACTTTGCTAGCATTCACACTTCATAAATTATTTCTTTTATCATTTACCTACTCGAGGATGAGTAGGAATTAAGCTTGGGGATGCTGATACGTCTCCAACGTATCTATAATTTATGAAGTATTCATGCTATTATTTTATCATTCTTGGATGTTTCACAATAATTTTATAGCAACTTTATATCATTTTTTGGGACTAACCTACTGACCCAGTGCCCAATGCCAGTTGCTGTTTTTTACTTGTTTTTTTACATCGCAAGATATCAATATCAAACGGAGTCCAAACACTGTGAAATTTTTTGGAGATTTTTTATGGACCAAAACACTCAGGATGGGCCAGAGCAGCACCTGCGGGGTGCCGCGAGGGGGCACAACCCCCAGGCGTGCCCAGGTGGGTTGTGCCCACCTCGGTGGCCTCCTGCACCCCCTCTTTGCCCTATAAATTCACAAATATTCCAAAACCCTTCTGGGTTAACCTAGATCAGAAGTTCCACCGTTGCAGGCCTCTCAGAGCCAATTTAAACCAATCTTGACCCCATTCCTAAGACTCCTACCGAGGGGGGGAATCATCTCCGGTGGCCATCTTCATCATCCCAGCGGCAACCACGATGAGGAGGGAGTAGTCCACCCTCGGGGCTGAGGGTTTGTACCAGTAGCTATGTGTTTAATCTCTCTCTCTCTCTCTCTCGTGTTCTTGAGATGTCACAATCTTGATGTATTGCGGGCTTTGTTAGTATAGTCGGATCATATGGTGTTTTCCCCTCTCTATCTTGTGATGAATTGAGTTTTCCCTTTGAGATTTCGTTTTATCGGGTTGAATACTTTTATGGATTTGAGAGCACTTGGTATATGTCTTTCAAATGAATACTCGTGGTGACAATGGGGTATTATTTTGATTCACTTGATATATATTTTGGCACTCAACTCGTGGATTCCCGAGGTGACATTGGGGTAATCTACGCATAGGGGTTGATGCACATTCTTGTCTTTGTTTCTCCGGTAGAAATCTTGGGGCGCTCTTTGAAGTTCTTTGTGTTGGATTTGGTATTATGAATCTGAAATTAGTTGGTGTTATTTTAGTATGAACTCTTGGATAGATCGATCGGAAAGAATAGCTTCGAGGTGGTTTCCTACCCTACAAACGATTTCTTCTTATGTTCTCCGCTAGATAGGAACTTTGGAGTCATTCTTCATCGCACTTTGAGGGGTGGTTATATGATCCAATTATATTAGCACTGTTGAGAGATTGCACTAGCGAAAGTACGGACCCTAGGCCTCATTTTCAAGCATTGCAATACCGTTTTTGTGCCCGTTTACTATTTGCTACCTTGCTGTTTTTATTTATTCAGATTATAAGAATATATTTCTACCATCAATATTACACTTTTATCACCATATCTTCGCCGAACTAGTGTACCTATACAAATTACCATTGTACTTGATGTGTTGGGGACACAAGAGACTTTTTATTATTTGGTTGCAGGGTTGTTTGAGAGAGACAATCTTCATCCTACACCTCCCACATATTGATAAAACTTAAGTCATCCACTTGAGGGAAAATTGCTACTATCCTAAAATACTCTGCGCTTGGAGGCCCAACACGTGTCTACAAGAATAAAGTTGCGTAGTAGACATCAGGTATTAATCACATAAAGATGTGAACTATTGGTGTTAAATCACATGACGATGTGAACTAGATAACTGACTCTAGTGCAAGTGGGAAACTGAAAGAAATATGCCCTATAGGCAATAATAAAGTTGTTATTTATATTTCCTTATATCATGATAAATGTTTATTATTCATGCTAGAATTGTATTAACTGGAAACTTGATACATGTGTGGATACATAGACAAAACACAGTATCCCTAGTAAGCCTCTACTAGACTAGCTCGTTAATCAAAGATGGTTAAGTTTCCAAACCATGGACATGTGTTGTCATTTGATGAACGGGATCACATCAATAGGAGAATGATGTGATGGACAAGACCCATACGTTAGCTTAGCATGATGATCGTTAAGTTTTATTGTTATTGCTTTCTTTATGGCATATACATATTCCTTTGACTATGAGATTATGCAACTCCTGAATACCGGAGGAATACCTTGTGCTATCAAACGTCACAACGTAACTGCGTGATTATAAAGATGCTCTACAAGTATCTCCGAAGGTGTTTGCTGGGTTGAAATAGATCGAGATTAGGATTTTTCGGTATCTCTAGGCCCTCTCGGTAATACACATCATAATAAGCCTTGCAAGAATGTGACTAATGAGTTAGTTGCGGGATGATGTATTACAGAATGAGTAAAGAGACTTGCCAGTAATGAGATTGAACTAGGTATAAAGATAGAAGATCGAATCCCGGGCAAGTAACATACCGATGACAAAGGGAATAACCTATGTTGTCATTATGGTTTGACCGACAAAGATCTTCAAAGAATATGAACGAACCAATATGAGCATCCAGGTTCCACTATTGTTTATTCACCAGAGAGGTGTCCCGGTCATGTCTACATAATTCTCGAACCCGTAGGGTCCGCACGGTTAACGTGCGATGATGATTTTATATTACATGAGTTATGTGATTTGGTGACTGAATGATGTTTGGAGTCCCGGATGAGATCATGGACGTGACGAGGAGTCTGGAAATGGTCGAGTGGTAAATATTCATATATATGACGATAGTATTCAAACACTAGAAGTGTTCCGGGGTACCGGGTACGCATCGGGTCATCGGAAGGGGTTCCGGGCAACCCCTGGCAAACTATATGGGCCTAATGGGCCAAGAGAGGGACATACCAGCCCCTAAGGGGCTAGTGCGCCCCCTATAGGCCGAAATAAGGGGGAAGGGAAAGTAGGGAAGGGAGAATGAAAGGGGAGGATTCGGCCTCCCCCTTTCCTTCCCCTCCCCCCCTCTCTTTCCTCCCTCCTCCAATGCCTATGGAAGGGGGGAGGCCGACTTGGAGGAGGCGCCCAAGTAGGATCCCTCCTACTTGGGGCGCCCCTTGCTGCCCCTCTCCCTCTCCCACCTATATATATATGGGGCGCACAGCTAGAAGACACAACATTGATTCCTAGTTGTGTGCGGTGCCCCCCTCCACAGTTTACGCCTCCGGTCATATTCACGTAGTGCTTAGGCGAAGCCCTGCGCGGATCACTTCACCATCACCATCACCACACCGTCGTACTGACGGAACTGTCCCTCAACACTTTGCTGGATCAAGAGTTCGAGGGATGTCAGGACCCCGATTCTAAGTCACACCGATCTAGCCTGTAACACCTCATATCACTTTGCGGCCTCATGCACGTTATTCCCACGGGTGTCGCCTTACCATGGCCCGGGACCTTTTGCGCCTTTTGGCTCACGTATATGATAGTGTCGCTAGCATCCATATGACAAGAACCCAGGCCGACATGACTAGTCGTGAACCTAAAGTGGCACTAACTTACGGGGACAGGCATACATGAATCAACATCGAGCATGTCGGTCAGCAGCGTGCGAATCCGGGCTGTAGCACTGGGCTAAAAGGACTCTGGGAACCCGGGCTGTAGCAGGCTAGGCATGACTCCGGATGTCACCGCGTGACATTTCCCTGAAGGGACGGAACCACGAGGCAAGTGAATCACATGCGGATAGTCGGGTGTTCCGGAGCAGTAGTCTTTGGGCTAGCAGGACTCCGGTGAACCGGGCTGTAGCGGACTACTATGGCTCATGGAAGCACAAGACTACATTTCCCCATAAGAGAGGCTACCAAGGATAAACAACTAGGTTGTCGTATCCCACACATACCAAGCATTTCAATCATACACACAATATGCTCGATATGTGTAAATACAACATGGCATCACAACATAACTCTATGACTCAAGTATTTATTCATTAGGCTCCGAGGAGCGAGATATTACAAACATGGGTCTCATGACCCAACATTCAGAGCATAAAAGTCAAAGCACATGCTGAAGCTTAACATGTCCGAGTACGTATAACTACAAATGAAGAAGGCTGAGAAGCCTGACTATCTACAAGACCCTGCCGAGGGCACAAGATCGTAGCTGAGGTAACAAGCTAAACGTCGAAGTCCACGCAGAACTACTAGTGAGACTGAAGTCTCTCTGCAAAACATAAATTAAGCAAACGTGAGTACAAATGTACCCAGCAAGACTTACATCAGAACTAACTACATATGCATCGGTATCAACAAAGGGGTGGTGGAGTGTAACTGCAGCAAGCCAGCTTTGACTCGGTGGCTACCCTAAACTACGACTGCAAGTAACTCTTTTGAGGTGGCGCACACGAGTCCACATATTCACCATATCAATAAACCACTATGGATCCGCTCCCGTCTCCCTACGAGAACGCCATCCATAGCCCTCACGCTTATCTTGCGTGTTTTAGAGTATCCACTTTCACATGTCTATGAACTGTTATAGGCAACCCAGAAGTCCTTTACCACGGACACGGCTATTCGAATAGATGATGTTAACCCTGCAGGGGTGTACTTCTTCACACACGCTCTCACCACTTAACGCTGTTTACACGACATGTACTCGGCAACCTTCAAGCGGAAGCCCAACGTGGGTGTCGGCCACAGCCTACCTAAACACCTAAGTCTCTAGTCCAGGTTTATCACCTATTCAGGTTCCATCTGCAAGGAGTCCGGCCGAGGTTTCCACATACGGCCCCGAACGATGTGTACAGGGTTCCGAGACACCTAACGGATGCCCGGCATGCCCGACCACGTACCTACCGCATCACAGCCCACCCCGCGGGTCAGCGCTGCCCACGGCCTCCAATAAGCTACAAACACCAGAAACTACTTGCAACTCCTGGACAGAGGACTAGGGTGAATAAGAAGCCGAGAGGGTCCATTGGTTTCGGGCCCAATGCGTGGTAGTAACTGTTTCATGGATCACAAACACAGAACTCAGTTCCTAAGGACGGCTGCGATGAGACAACTCACCATGTACACCTACATGGCCTCTCACCGCTACCTTTACCAAATCGTGTTCACACACTTAGCTCTCAACAGTAGGACATGTTCACACACCTCCGATTCATCCCCGATGAATCAGACCTGACACAACTCTAAGCAATAGCAGGCACAACAAACAAGCATGAATGAGTAGGCACATCAGGGCTCAAACAACTCCTACTCATGCTAGTGGGTTTCATCTATTTATCGTGGCAATGACAGGTCATGCAGAGGATAAGGGGTTCAACTACCGCAGCAAGTAACAGATGATTCATTGTTGTCCTAATGCAGTAAAAGAGAGCAAGAGCGAGAGAGTGGGATTGTATCAGAACGAACAAGGGGTTTTTGCTTGCCTGGCACTTCTGAAGATAGTAATAGCTCTTCATCAGTGTCATAGAACTCATCGTCGGAACCACGTCTACTGAGAGGGGACAAACACCGACAAACATGGAAGAAACACAATCAATGCAATGCACAATGTGATGCATGATCACGACATGGAAATATGCTATGATTTGAGCTAATGCATCTAGCAGTAGGTTAAATGGAGTTGGTTTGAATCCAAGATTCAAATTCAAACTCCACATGTGGTTATTTAAATGCCATTCATTCCATTTGTCTAAACAATAGTCATAAATTGTTCTAACATGCATGAAACCAGTACAGATGGATAGATTGAATTTTTCTGATCATTTTTCATATATAATTTATTTCATTTGGGGTTACGGTTGATTTTATATGATTTTTAGAAGTTTTGGATATTTTCTGAAATTTCCTGAATTAAAAAAATAAATCCAGAAAAGGTTATCTGCGTCAGCATGACGTCAACAGGTCAAAGGCAGCAGCCCAGGTCAAACCTGACGGCTGGGACCCACATGGCAGTGTCTAACTAATTAACCCGAGTTAATTAGCTCTAAACTAATACTAAGCTAGACTAGTTAAGGCCCTGGTCCCACATGTCAGTATTAACAGATCTAATTATATTTAATTAGCACTTAACCTAAATTAGCAGGGACATGGGCCCACCTGTCAGCGACCCTGGGAAAGTCAAACATGGTCAAACCCCGGGTCATTGGGGTCAAACCCACCGGCGACATGATGCCGGCGAGGCCAGACGCGGCGGAGCAGCGCGGGTTTTGCGCTCCGGCGACCAAAACGACGGCGGATGCATGTTAGGTGCTGCTGGTGGATTCGCGCGTCAAGTGGTGCAGGCGGTGTGTGCGGGGATGGCCGGAGATGACGTCGGCGTCGAGCCAGGCGGCGGCCGGAGTTCGGGGCTGGTGCGGGTTGGCGCTAGGGGGGACGGTAGGTCGAACGGGTGGGCGCGCCTGCCCCGGAGCATGCCGAGCACGGGCAACGCTTGACGCGAGTGGCAAGAACTGGCCGCGGCGGCGATGAGGTACGGCGCCGGCGAGCTTCGGCGTCTGTGCAACTACGGCCTAGAGGAGGCGGCGAGCAACGGGGTTCGGGGGAGGAGGAAGAGAAGCTCACCGCGAGCACGATGGGAAGGTCAGTGGGCGCGGGGGAGGTCCGGAGCGAGCAGGGTGGCGATCTTGGCGACCCGAGGAAGAAGAAGAGGTCAGGGCCGGCACTTCGGGGCGTTTCCGGTCGCGTGGCTTGGTGAGGAGGTAGGGAACGAGGTGGCGGAGCTCGGGGATAGCTCGGGGCAGCTCGGGGATGGCTGTGGCCGTGGTGGTGCTCGTCGGCGGCGGCGACGGCTGCGCTCGGGCGCGTGCAGGGAGAGAGCAGAGGAGGGGGAGGAGCGAAGAGGAGTGAGGGAGAGAGGCAGGGAGGTGCGTGGCGCCGCGAGAGACGTCCAGGGGAAGGAGGAGGCAGCCAGGCAGGGAGGTGGTGGCCGGCGTGTGGCCACGCGCGCCGGGCACGCGCCCCTGCCTACTGGCGCGAGGAGGAAGGTGACAGGGGGGAAAGCGGTGGTGGGCTGGGCGAAACAAATAGAAGGCCAACAAAGGCTGTGTAAGGCCCAAAGCGAGGTTTATTTTATATTTACATTACTTTTTCTTTTATTTAATCTTTTGCCACTGCTTTTGAAATCAAAATGATTCAAAATAAAGACAAAATATCCTCTGGATATTTTTATGTTACTGAATGGACTGATCCAAATTCACATAAAATGTTCTAGGGTATTTGAAAATATATTCTATACATATTATGAATATAATTCCAAATGCAACTAGAATAATGATTTAAATTCAGTGCTCAAAATATTCCTCAAAATGTTCATTATTTTTGGTTTGGTGCAAAACCTTTGCCAAAATATTACCAACATTATTTAAGGCCATTTTGGAAACATTGAATGCATTTTCCGTGGTTCTTTGCCCTTCTTTAAGTCAATTTCGAGGTTTCAACAATCCTCAATTCAAGTTTCAGAAAATTTAATCATGGTGCAACACCCAAGGTAGACCAAGTGCATTGCCAGAAGCTAGGGATGTGACAAGGGACGTCATCAAGTTGAACCTGTCCAGAACTCGGAGGTGTCGTACGTTCGGTACTTGATCGGTCAGATCGAGAAGAAGTTTGACTACATCAACTGCGTTGTCAAACGCTTCCGCTTTCGGTCTACGAGGGTACATGGACTCACTCTCCCCCTCTTGTTGCTATGCATATCCTAGATAGATCTTGCGTGAGCATAGGATTTTTTTAAAATTGCATGCTACGTTTCCCAATAGTATCTAGCATCCCCAAGCTTAATTCATGCTCGTCCTCGAGTAGGTAAATGATAATAATAGAATTTTTGATGTGGAATGCTACCTAACATGTTCATCATGTAATCTTTCTTTTATGGTATGGATATTAAGATCTGGATGATTCAAAACAATAGTCTATAGTTTGGTATAAAGACATGAATACTCACGCATAATAACAAACAATCTTGTCTTTCAAAATAAAAATGCTAAAGAACGTTATCCCTACAAAATCAAATAGTCTTGTCGTGCTCCATCTTCTTAACACAAAGTATTTATCATGCACAACCACGATTACAAGCTGAGCAATTGGTTCATACTTTTTAACGGCTTTAGCTTTTTTAACCTCCATGTAATACATGAGCGCAAGCCATGGACATAGCACTATGATTTGAATAAAATGCGGTGATAGATATTAATAAGGGGAAGTCAAAAAAGGAAGATAGTCTCACATCGACGCGACTAATCAATGGGCTATGGAGATACCCATCAATTGATGTCAATGCAAGGAGTAGGGATTGCCATGCAACGGATGCACTAAGAGATATAAGTGTATGAAAGCTCAAACTGACAACTAAGTGGGTGTGCATCCAACTTGCTTGCTCAGGAAGACCTCGGGCATTTGAGGAAGCCCATAATCGAAATATACAAGCAAAGTTCTATAATGAAAAATTCGCACTAGTATATGAAAGTGACTACATAAGAGACTCTCTATATGAAAAACATGGTGCTACTTTGAAGCACAACTGTGGAAAAGGATAGTAACATTGCCCCTTCTCTCTTTTTCTCTCAATTTTTCTTTTTTTGCTTGGGCTCTTTTGGCCTTTTTTATTCCCTCACTAGGACAATGCTCTAATAATGACGATAATCACACTTCTATTTACTTACAACTAGATATCACAACTCGATAAAACCGAAAAATATGACTCTATATGAATGCCTCTAGCAATGTACAATGATTTAGCGTAACATGTATAAAAATAATGAATGGTGGCTGAGCCACAAAGACTATGTCTGCTATATGATCATGCAAAGCAATATGACAATGAGGGTGTGTGTGTCATATAAATGGAACGGTGGAAGTTGCATGGAAATATATCTCGGAATGGCTATGGAAATGCCATTATAGGTAGGTATTGTGGCTGTTTTGAGGAAGATATAAGGAGGTTTACGTGTGATAGAGTGTATCATATCACCAGGTTTGGATGCACCGACGAATTTTGCACTGACTCTCAAGGTGAGAAAGGGCAATGCACGGTATCAAAGATGCTAGCAAATTGTGGAAATGTGAGTGCGTACAATCCATGGACTCACACTAGTCTTAAAAAACTCACATACTTATTGTGAAAGTGTATTAGCCCTCGAAGCAAACTACTACTATGCATGCCCCTAGGGGGATAGATTTCTAGGAAAAGACCATGGCTCATCCCCGACCACCACTCATAAGGAAGACAATCAATAATAAATCATGCTCCAACTTCTTGGCTTAACTAGAGACTATACGTGCATGCTTCGGGAATCACGAACCTTAACACGGATATTTTTATTAAATTGCAATCATTCACTAGTACCTCCCACATATTACCTTCTTAACATCACAAAACAATTGCAAGGAATCAAACTTATCATATTCAGTGATCTATTAAAGTCTTTGTTATACCCCTCTTGAATGCCTATTATATTAGGACCAATTTTCATAACCCGTGCATGTTGCCATTACTATTTATTAGACTCTCAAAAAGATATAAGTGAAGCATGAGAGGCAACTATTTCTTTAAAATATAACCACCACCTTGCTCGAAAAGATATAAGTGAAGCACTAGAGCAACTGCCTAGCTGAAAAGATATAAGTGAAGCACATAGAGTATTCTAACGAATCACGAATAAATGCATGCCCCTCTCAAAAGTTGTGTCCAAAAAAAGATGATTGTGGCAAACTAAAAATCAAACAAGGCAAATACCACTATAATACATGATGCTCCAAGCAAAACTCATATCATGTGATGAATAAAAATATAGCTCCAAGTAATTTACCGATGGTTTGTAGATGAAAGAGGGGATGCCATCTAGGGCATCCCCAAACTTAGACACTTGGGTCTTCCTTGAATATTACCTTGTGGTGCCTTGGGCATCCACAAGTTTGGGGTCTTTCTTCTCCTTATTCCTTCATCCATCGTGATCTCACCCAAAACTTGAAAACTTCAACACACAAAACTCAACAGAAACCTCGTGAGATCCGTTAGTATAATAAACATACCATAAACTTTAGGTACTGTTGTAAACTCATTAATAATTAATATTTTATAATACCTATTTTATTCTAACTTCTCGACGACTTGTACATCCGATATAGCCCATAGATTCATCAAAACAAGCAAACTATGCAATGAAAACAGAATCTGTCAAAAACATAACAGTCTGTATTGATCTGAACAACGATCATACCTCTGTAACTTCAAAACTTCTGAAAAATTAGGACAACGTGGGAAATTTGTATATAAATAATGTGTAAAAAGTTCAGAATTTTATTATGTTCCAGTGAATTTTAAAAATTCCAGTACTAGGCGCAAAAGTTTCTGTTTCTTCACAGAATCAAGTCAACTATACACAAAATCATCCCAAAGGCTTTACTTGGCACAAACACTAATTAAAACATAAAAACATAATAACAACAGTAGCATAATTATTTGAACACTTAAGAAATATATAAATGATAACTATTGGGTTTTCTCCCAGCAAGCTTTTCCTTTATAGCCATTAAGATAGGCTTAGAGATTTCAATGATGCTCAAATGAAAGACAAGAATTGAAGCACCAAGAGAGCATCATAATATATGTGACAAACACATTTAAGTCTAACATACTTCTTGTGCATAGGCATTTTATAAGCAAACAAGTTATCAAGACAAGAAATATCTAGAAAATGCAAAGAATAAGAATAAATCATTGACAATCTAAACACATCGAGAGGTAATTTAGTAACACAAAAATTTCTACAACCATATTTTCCTCTCTATCATAATAATTACATGTAGGACCATAATAAAATTCAATAATATAGCTATCATATAAAATTTTCTCTTCATGATCCACATGCATAAAATATTTATAATCATCCAAGATAGTGGGATTAACATCAACTAAAGTCATGACCTCTCCAAACCCATTTTATCAAAAATTTCATAAGATTGAACACTCTCCGAATATGTGGGATTCTTTTGACCTAAAGTTGACACTCTTTCAAACCCACTTTCAATAGTATTTTAAACATTATTATCAATAACATACTCATCATGAGGCTTAAATAAATTTTCAAGATCGTAAGAAGCATTGTCACCCCGATCATGATCATTGCAATAAGTAGTGGACATAACAAAATTGTCATCCCCAAGCTTGTAGATTTGCATAACATTAGAAAAATTGACATTAATAGACTTTATAGTGACATCATTGCAATCATGCTTATCATTCAATGAGCTATCATGAATCACTTTATAAATTTCTTCTTTTAACACTTCATCACAATTTTTAGATTCATGACTTTCAAGCAAAACGTCATAGAGGAAATAAAGTGCACTCAACTCGCTAGCAATTGGATCATCATAATTGGACCTTTTGAAAAGATTAGCAAGTGTATGAGGATCCATGGTTATCTTAAATTTTTGCTTTCATTTTCTGTTTGTTGAGTGTTGACAAGAAGGCAATAAAAGCAAGCAAAATAAAAGATTGCCTGAGCACAAGAAACATCTGATCACTGACTTCCTAGACACCATAGCATAGTTTCCTCTTGAGCCACACTTTGTAAATCTTAGATCTTGTGTAGACCCCCCCATCCCCACCCACTCTCAATGTAAAGCTGAATGATTTAATTTAATATATATTTTTGTAGTAGGAGCCTTTCCTACTGTCTAACCTTCAAAAAAAGCAAGCAAAATAAAACATTTTTGTGTTTTTGTAATTTTTATGAGAAGTGGGGGAGATGAAAATGAGAGGCAAAGGCAAATAAAAAGGTGAATAAAAAGTAGAGCAAGTAGATTATAGTTTGTGCGAAGGTACTTGATAGGTTTTGATGATGTCTCCCCAGCAACAGCGCCAGAAATACTTCCTACTACTTGTGAGCTGCGTTGGGATTTCTTTGAAGAGGAGAGGATGATGTAGTATAGTACAGATAAGTATTTCCCTCAGTTAAGAACCAAGGTTATCAATCCAGTAGGAGAACCACACAGGACCTCGTGAACAGCACTTGCACACACAGAAGCAAATACTTGCACCCAACACAAACAAGAGGGTTGCCAATCCCCTTGGTGGTTACTTGCAAGGATTAAATCTTGTAGTGGTAGATAATAAACTAAATTGTAAACAAAAGAAAATAAATAAAATTGAGCAATGTATTTTTGTGTCATATATATGATAAAAGTAGACCCGGTGCCATAGTTCTCACTAGAGGCTTGTATCTCGAACACATAGCATACAGTGAGTGAACAAATTACTGTTGGGGAATTGATAGAAAAGTGCATTGTTATGATGATATTCAAGGCAATGATCATGTATATAGACATCACTTCCGAGGCATGTAGACCGAATCCTACCTGCTGTTGGGGAACGTAGTAATTTTCAAAAAAATTCCTACGATCACGCAAGACCATGGTGATGGCATAGCAACGAGAGGGAAGAGTGTCCGTCCACGTACCCTCGTAGACCGAAAGCGGAAGCGTTATAACAATGCGGTTGATGTAGTCAGACGCCTTCACGATCCGACCGATCCAAGCACCGAACGTGACGGCACCTCCGAGTTCTCGCACACGCTCAGCTCGATGACGATCCCGGACTCCGATCCAAAGAAAGTGTCGGGATGAGTTCCACAAGACGACGGCGTAGTGACGATGTTGATGCTCCACCGACGCAGGGCTTCGCCTAAGCTCATGACGATATGACTTCTCCGTATGAGGCTTCGCCCTAAGCTCCGCGACGATATGACCGGGTGGAATATGGTGGAAGGGGCACCGCACACGGCTAAGGAAAGATCCGTAGATCAACTTGTGTGTTATGGGGTTCCCCCGCCTCAGTATATAAAGGAGCCAAGGGGGAGGTGGCCGGCCCAAGGGGGGGAGGCGCACCAAGGAGTCCTACTCCCTCCGGGAGTAGGACTCCCCCTCCAATCCTAGTTGGATTAGGATTCCCGGAGGGGGAAAGAGAGAGAGGGGGGCCGGCCCACCTTTCCTAGTCCTAATAGGACTAGGGGAAGGGGGGGCGCGCGGCCACCTAGGGCTGCCCCTTCTCCTTTCCTCCAAGGCCCACTATGGGCCCATGTAGTTCCCGGGGGGGTTCCGGTAACCTCCCGGTACTCCGGTAAATTCCCGATTTCACTCGGAACCTTTCCGATGTCCAAATGTAGGCTTCCAATATATCAATCTTTATGTCTCGACCATTTCGAGACTCCTCGTCATGTCCGTGATCACATCCGGGACTCCGAACAAACTTGATTGCATCAATACTTATAAACTCATAATGAACTGTCATCAAAGCGTTAAGCGTGCGGACCCTACGGGTTCGAGAACTATGTAGACATGACCTAGAATCATTCTCGGTCAATAACCAATAGCGGAACCTGGATGCCCATATTGGTTCCTACATATTCTACGAAGATCTTTATCGGTCAAACCGCATAACGACATACGTTGTTCCCTTTGTCATCGGTATGTTACTTACCCGAGATTCGATCGTC